>JAMQMW010002052.1:2223-55329 GCA_024115155.1 Thelonectria blattea
ACCTGGAGCGTGTTGACTGCGGTGAGATCTGTGATGCCCGCCCGTCACTATCCGTAGTGATAACAATGATGCTATGTCCGAGCAACTCGGTGCCCGAGAATGGCTCTGCAGGCTGTTTGTCCAATCAACTTGAGGTTGTGCCTCTTACTCATAGGCAGTGGCATAGCCAGCTCACACTTAGTCGAGCTCGCAACCGGGGATCAGAAAACGAGATAGATTTGAGTTCGGGGCTGCAGATGAGTTGCAAAAAGAGGAGCTCACAAATGTCAGAAATTTTGCAATCCGTGACGTGACAACCGGGGGGCATTCCTCTCTGGCTCGAGACACTATTCCCGCGGGTTCCTGGGCGTCCGGCACTAGGATTGAGTCTGGCTAGATGGCCGTCCAAGGAGACCAGCCGACTGGTGAAAGATGTTGACGATGGGAGAACTCAAGAAGCCAAGAAGCCAAGAGAGCACAACCCGCATGGGCCTTGGCTGCCGACATCCGGCCCATGTGTCGCTGTTGGCGATGGAGATCTCGTTTGAGATGGGGACGAGACGGCGCTACAAGGGGCGGTCTCGGACGACGGTCGCTAGACAGGTCCCAACGTCCAAGGGGTCCCGAATCGGCCCTGAAAGGGGAGGAGGAGTCCTGATACGGCACCTTATGTAAGAGGTTGAGAATGGGGGCCAAAAAGTCCACACGGCGGGACAGGACATCGTAGGGCTCGAGAGGATGCGGTGGGAACATGGAGATGCCGGCATCTTGAAAGAGTGAGAGGCCTTCTTTCGTTGGTTTGTTGGCAGCAATAAAACGGGGAAGACGCGGCGTTCCCGGTTCACTGCCAAAAAGGCGTACGGCAAACGTGCATGTCTTGGCCTGTATCTGTCCGACGGGATGCGGACGCGAGACAGGCAACACGGGTTCTTTTGTTAGATTTCATCTCTGACTGCTGCTTTAACTGCTGCTTGTACCTGCCGTGTTTGGTACAACCCGCCCGTTTTCTGAAAGAACCAGTAGGAATTCGGTCAGCCACACAACACCAGACTCCGACGTGGGGATCCAAAAGGCCGTCACCGTACCAAAGTTGCTCGTCCTGGGGACAAAACTAACAAGCTTTTTTTCGAGGCCCGAGCAGAGGTCGGACAATGGAGATTGATAACAAGAGTGTCTCCATTGCCCTCGTGGAAGTCTGCGATTCCCTCATCAAGCCATCGAGCCACCCAATCATCAATCACACGACGCGAGAGCAGTCACCATGGCCGTATTAACCCGCGCCACCTACCACATGGTGGCCCAACCCTGCCTGACTCATGGAGTCGACTGGTCCGCATTTGTTTTTTTTGGTGGTAAAATCGAGAGAGTCGGACAGTGAAGTTGCACGGGAAAGTTGTCTGAAGCAACAGGAAGCAAGCAACCCCGGAACTCCAACTCTCAGCTCGATTCCCACGAATCAATGCCTCCCTGTCCTTTTCGCGCTCCTTGTCGCAGTCCCAATGTCACCCATATTTTTTTTTTCTCTTGCTTCTTCAAAAAGAATGCAGCAAAGACGCCAATCCGGATCGTTGCCCTCCAGCGCTGGCGGATAGTCCAAACCAAGACTAGCGCTCCCTTCTCTGGTGGCTTTCCCCTTCCTTGACCCCGGCTTGTGCCCCTGACCTGACTGGGCGAAACCTTGGAAAGAGAAGAGACGTCTCGACCTGCGAGCATTCTGCGGCATCCGCAGCATCCATAATACTCCGTAGAGCCGTCGTCGGGCCCCCTGCAAATTCGACTTTGTTGATGGTCCAAGGGTGCGAGCCTTTTTCATTCTTATTCTTCATTTAAATCTTATAACATCAGTGTGGCGACATCTTTATGGTCTCCAGTCCCAGTTCAGCGAAAATAGAAGGAGACACTCAACCCGAACCTGCAAAAACTTAACCCTCCAACTCTCCAAAGTCTCAGCTCAGTGAGAGGGAAGGAGCCCCCCGGCTAGCCCCAGTGAATTGCCCCAGCGCCCCAGCGCACCGTCTTCCACAGTCTCCTGTTTCTCGTCTGCTGTTGGCCTGGTCACGTCCCAATCCCCACCCACTCAGAACTGAGCATTCAGGGCCACCCACACCCACACCTTTTTTGGCTGGTCCACGGCCCACACTCTCTCACACATTCTCTCTCTCTGCTGCTCTGCTCTCTCCCTCTCTCGACACACGCTGTCCTGTCGGGTGTTGCTCCCCGTCCCTTCCTCTCTTTCCGCTGGTCAGTCCGCGCGCTGTCAATCAAATCCACCCCGTCCAATCCATCTCTTCCTCAACTGGCAATCATCCATCGACTCATCCAACTTCCATCTCCATTCGACTCGGTTTTTCCTTTCGTTCTTTGGCTCGTTGTTGTTATCTGTAGTACATTCTCTCCCCGTCGCCCGCCCTTCATTCGTCCGCCCTCGCGCTCTAAACCCGTCGCCCGTTCCGCCATTGACGCCCTCGATACCCGTTAACCTCCAAACGAACCCCTGGGAAGTTCCGTCAAGACGGCCTCATCGACTCTCAACCGTTAGGGCACGTCCTCGTAGGCGCTTTCGGCCTTTCGAGGAGCCCCCCATTCTCTTACCGCCATGGATCCCTCCAACGGCAAGGCCTCCAACTTCGAGCGCCGCTCCTCGACCCGACGCTCCCTGAGATTGTCCACCGCCAATGCTGCAAACGACGACGATGACTACGACTTGAGTGCTATGATGGTTGCCGATGGCTTCCGACCATCTGAGCACGTTGTTCCCGAACCCGCATCCCATCCGTCGCAATCCCACGCCGATGATGTCTCTCCTTCCACGCCCACAGCCGAATCCCCGGTGCTGCGTCCCGTCGACACTCCCCAGCAAACCTCAACTCCCAAAGCAGATCAGACTCCTCCCATGAGGGACCGCCCCTCGAGCATCTCGAAGCCTCCCCGTAACCACGATTCTCTCGCCCTTCGAAACGATGGAACCAGCACATCAGTTACCGCCGGTGCCCATTTCGCACGTTCGTCCAGCATCTCCTCCGATGTTCCCGTCATGCGTGCCGAAAGTCCCTACCGCGGCCCGTCAGGCCCTTCTCATCCGTATCAAATGTATCCCCAGCGTACCATGAGCGTTACCACCACGTCGACGACAGCAGCCGCAGCCGCAGCCGTTATTCCCGAAGATCGGTCTTACGATGGCCCTCGTGGCCCGGCACATCCATACGCCATGTACCCCCAAAACACTGTGCCCGCGAGTGAGCCTTCGGGCCAGGTTATCCCCGTCGGGTTCAACAACATGGGAGGGACGTATCAAAGACAACTTGGTCCTGATGGCGAAGAGGCTGGCGATATGATCGGTCCGTTGGGTCATATGGAGGAACTGCCGCCTTATACTAGATACCCCGAAAACACCATCGTCCCAAAGGCGACACCAGCGGCAGCGACGCCGATGACACCGGCAGAATCGACACCGACGACAGGAGCAACGGTCACGGCGGCTGCTACACCGGCAACGACGGTAGCGGCAGACGTGAGCCCCGTCACTTCCGAACCTACTCCCCCTGAACAAGACCGGACGATCGCAGGCGCCGGCGGAATCGGTATGGCTACTCGTGATCCCGAATTTTCCTCCACTGAGGATGATCTAGCCATGCCACGGACTCGCCCTTCGATGAGAAGCAATCATTCCGACCAAAGCCACCACGACGTCAACACGGCTGCTCGAGACATCGCCGAGAAACCGCACATGACCAAATGGCAACGGCGAGCAAAGAAGAAGCTGTGGGGGATCGTTCCCTATTGGGCTATCTGTCTGATGACTGTCGCTCTCATCCTGATGGGAATCATCATGGGAGCCGTCATTGGAACCTTGCTCTCGCGTCACAAGAAGGGAGGCCCTCCTCCCGCTGAGGCGTATGTATTATCCCACCACTACCCAAGCATGAATTGACCCTCACTGACCGCAGTTGTAGTTCCGCGACTACTACAACAAAGGCCGATGTCTCGTACATCAATACAGTCCCAACCGGCCTGGCCACAATCGCCACAGGTCACTATGGCCTCCCACCTTTGACGATCGGCAACAGCCCAAACGCATGTTTCAACAATACCTCTCAGGCCGCCGCTTGGAGTTGCAACATGCCCTTTTCATATTATTCCATGGACATCACCCAGAACAACAACAAGAGTGCACCCGCGGTCTCGGGCTACCAAATTGTCATGGCCGCTCTCAACGAGACCAACGCCGAGTTCATTTGGGGAACTCAACCTCCTCAAATCAACGACCCTACCACTCTGCAGCTGGTCTGGGACACCTACGCACCCGAGCGCGGGCCTGCGTGGTGGACTTCGTTCCAGTACAACAAGACAGTTATTGTGTCCGAGAGCGACTTCAACGCTTTGAGTACACGTGGCTGGGATGGAGACGACGACGACCATCCCTTCCCTCCCCCCTCCCAATTCAAGAAGAAGAGCAAGGGCGCGAAGGAGGGAGATAAGCCGTGGATTTGCAAGTGGCCCGACGTGACACTCGAACTATTCATCTACCCCAAGCAGAACACGAGTTCCAGCTGGAGCTCAACCACCACGTCAAGCGCTGCCACTGCCACCCAGACGGGCGACACCGACGACTACATCCCGCCTTCTTACCCCAAGGTCTTGAAGATGCTGGAACTGCGATATCTTTACAACAAGGGCCAAGTCGCCTACTGCAGCCATGTGGAGATCATCGATGACGGCAAAAATTACAAGCCCGTTCTGGGCGGTGACAACAATCCCGAAGAGGTCACCATCGTGGAGAACTATCCCTGGTCCCAGAAACTTCAAAACAACCAACGATACCGCCAAGTACCGAAGCGATGGGTCGTCCGCGACATTCTTGCTCGATCGCAAGTTGAACTCACCGACTGCGCTTGCCTGTGGTGGTCAACATAACCCTCGCGTACCAATGACGGCTCGCTTCAACTAATTGTACTGATTTCACACCAGCATGGATATTTTGGGACTGCGATATGACGGCGCACCATGGCTTTTCCTTTGGATTATTTGACCTTTATTTTAACCGTCGGCGTTGCGCACAAGAGTTCGACCACCCGCTGCGAGCTTCTCTCCCCTCTTCACTCGTCGTGTTAGGGTGCCACTGTCAATCGTGCTACTTGGGTTTTTGGGAATGGTGACTGGATGGAATGATTTCTCGGAGTTTTGGGATAAGTGCTCCCTTGCCTCGTACGGTGCGGGATTGTTTCTTTTGGATGTTTTGGGTTCCGGCCTTTTCCCTCGTTTTACATGAATACCACGGAACTGGACCTATCTACTGAAATAGGAGGAGGGAATGGAAAATCTACGCTGCATTTGAGCACGCGCTTTTGTTATATACGTATCTAGATTCGGCGGAAAGGGATCAGCTTATTTGCGAGTGAGTCGGTTCTGGATGACAGATGGCCACCGCCACCGTCTGGCTCAATGTTTCGGGTGGGCTGATAGTTTGGACCGGATCGATGCCTCGGCATATGGAGAGGGAAATATAAAAAAAAAACCACGCTTATTGAACACATTCACATTGCATTTGAAAAGTTGGAAGTGATTCTTGTGATAAAATCTAGCCTGTAGCTATTCTAGTGCCACGCTGGGTGACGCTTGGTGGTCCCCCTCACGGTCCTTCAAAATTGGTGCTGTCATAACTCATACACTGTGCCGCTTGTTCCTCCAAAAAGCATCAAAACAATGGGCCAACTCAAACTATTAAGTAGGTGAGATCCCAAACGAGGGTTCTTATCCAGCAGGCAAGAGGTCCCAAATGATGCGTGATATAGTCATATAGTCGTCTATCCGACTGAGCGACGTTCTTTTTAATACGTCGTTTGACCGAGGTGATGGGCACAAGAAACATGTGACCGGGAGGGGGCTGTTGCTGACAAATGCATCGCCGACATGGCAAGGGGCAGAGATGCGAACGGATCGGTCTTCTGCCCGGGGGAAGCAGGCTGAGTGGCAGCCGGGTCCGGAGGGCAGCCGGTCGTGTGGCCGACCGGGCGAGGTCCGCGGCGATGCATGCCCTCAGCCCGCGCGTCGACGGGACGTCAGTTGCTGGCGGGAGCCTGAGAGATCTCGCCGTGGTCCGACTTGGCCATGGGGACGGCGGCGGGGGAGTCGGACGAGAGGGAGGGGCCGGTGCCGGCGTCGTTGACGTCGCGAATCTCGTTGTCGACAATGTCCTTCTTGCCGTCGGCAAAGTCGGACATGAGCTCGAGGAAGCGCGACTTCTTCCACTTCTCGCCTTGTTCGTGCTGGACGGATTTGAGGAGATCGCTGGCAGCCTCGGCGACGTCGGACTTCTTCTTGGCCAAAACGTCGTCCATGAACTCGGCCTTGTCCTTGGGGTCCCAGTTCTCCTTGTTCTCGTCGACGTCGATGCGGAGGTTGGAGATGTTGGCAAGCTCGGGAGGGACGAAGGGGGTGTGCTCGGCAGTGACGGTGTCGGCGACGGTGTCAGTGGTGACATCGGCGGCCTCCTTCGTATCGACGCTCTCCTCGGTCTCTTTGGCAGCCGCGGTCTTCTCGGCCTCAATCTCATCAGCAATGTTCCCCATGACCTCGGTGGCGCGAGCCTCGGCAGCAGGGCCGTGAACGCCCATCCAGGCGGCCATCTCGCGGTCGAATTCGGCCTCAGCCTCCTCGCGCTGGGTGATGGCAGTGGCGGGATTCACGTAGGCGCCGTTGGTAGGACCGTAGAGGGGAGCACGCTGCTGAGCATCGGGGAACGAAACCTGCTGGTTGACGGCAAAGGGGGCGTTCATCTGAGGAGGCGCGTTGAAGGGGATATGGGGAGGGGGCCGAGTCCGGGGGACAAAAGCTGCGGCTTCACCCCGAAGAGGGGCATTCTGAGCTGCCTTGGCACTCCACTGCTCGTACTGGGCAGCCCACGAGCTCAACTCCTGGTCTCCGAAACTGCGAGCCGACCGCTGGCCCAGCCGAAGCTGAGTCTCGTAATCCATATGGCCATGAAGCTGAGGGGCGGGAACCTGGGGGGCCCCGGTCATTTGAGGGCCATGAGCCAGAGGACCGTGAGCCTGAGGGCCATGAGCACCAGCCAAGGCAGAGGCGTGAGAAGCAACGCGGCCAGCGGCGAAGTTGGCCGGCCCTAGACCGGGGCCGGTGAGAGCACCGTTCATGAACTGGCTGAAGCCGTTGGGGGCCTGACCGGGCTGCTGGGACATGGAGCGGAAGGACTTGATGGCTGGTCAGTCATGGTGGGAGATGGATTGAATTGCTAGACTCACCTCGGGCCCCTGGGGACGAAGGCCATTGCGAACACGGTCCTGATGGAGGGAAGTATCGCGACCCTGCTGATCGACGAGCTGCTTGAAGGGCGTGGAGCCGCTGCAAGAAGGATCCGACATGTTGAGTAGCGTTTGATCGAAACGATGATCAAGAGCGAAAGAGAAATGAAAAGGCAATGTGGAGGGGTATCAGAGAAGAAAAAAGTAAACAACAACAACAACAACAACTAAAGGATTCTGGGTGGTGATGATGGTGGTGGTGGGAAGGCTGGAAAGCCGAGAGTAGAAACCGAGGGAGTTGTTGCCTCGGGCGAAGGAGCGAGAAAAGAAAAGGACCTCGTTTGGAATTAGAGAAACGTAGGTTGAAAGAGGAGGAGTGTCCCCGAGCACAAGAAAGAAACGTGTTGCTAATGTACAAGAGGAAAAGGGATGTGAAGGGAGTGAGACTGGGGATGCAATGAAGACTGAAAAGGTTGAAGTGTGAAGGCGAGGAAGATGATAAACAACAGCCCAGGTCGAGAAGAGTGGCTCGTGATTGCCCCTCGATTCACTGCCAAAAAAGCCAGTGCCACTGCCGCTGTGCCGTGTGAAGCTGCCACCACAGTGGGAGCGCTGCGGGGTACGTACCGCTTCTACTGACAGCGGGGGAAACTGCTCCAACGGGACTTGGACCTGACTTGACGCTAAATTGATTGGGAAGAGGTGGGGGAGTCAAATCATGTGCAGAGTCACGTGCAGCCGGTGAGCGGGCCATCTGGCCAAGACGCCACGAGGCTCCAGTTCCATCCCAGAGCTCTCGATTAGGTCCAGGGCGGTATCGTGTCCTCAGTCGGTCAAGACAACCCAAATTCGCCCCTCCCACCTGCTCTGACCGTTTGACGACGAATTCGCAAAGATGGTAAAGCTTCTCTTTTCTTCCCGGGCTCGCTCGAAACTCGACAATGCATCTTCTCTGGCCATAACTTTGAAAAGGGAAAGCTAACCTCCTGAACCCCCTAGGCTGCGCCGCAAGTCATCAACAACTCTGGTCATGATGACATGATTGTACGTCTTCCCTCCCTCGCCCGACACCGCTCGCAGCTGCGCACGACTCCGACATGGCTCTCCTCGACCGAATCTACACCTCCCCCCGGATCAGACCGCGCTGACACCAGCTCCCCTAGCATGACGCCGTCCTCGACTACTACGGCCGCAAACTCGCCACCTGCTCGAGCGACAAGACAATCAAGATCTTTGAGATTGAGGGAGACAAGCAGCAGTTGATAGAGACTCTCAAGGGGTTAGTTGTCTTCGGCAGCTGAGAAAAGGAACACAACTGACAGGGGCATCTCACAGACACGAGGGAGCAGTCTGGTGCGTGGCCTGGGCGCATCCCAAGTACGGCAACATCCTGGCGTCGGCGGGCTACGACGGCAAGGTCTTCATCTGGAAGGAACAAGGCGGACAGAGCAGCTCGTCATGGCAGCGAATCTACGACTTCCCCCTGCACAAGGCGTCCGTCAACATCGTCTCCTGGTCCCCCCACGAGGCCGGCTGCCTCCTCGCGTGCGCCTCCTCGGACGGCAACGTCAGCGTCCTCGAGTTCAAGGAGGGCAACTTCGACCACGTCACCTTCCCCGCCCACGGCCTGGGCGTTAACTCCGTCTCCTGGGCGCCCGCCACCAACCCGGGCAGCATCGTCAGCTCCGGCGCCGGACCCAGCGCCACGGGCAACCGGCGCTTCGTCACGGGCGGCTGCGACAACGTCCTCAAGATCTGGTCCTTCGACCCCGCCGCCCTGACGTACAAGCAGGAGCGCGATCCCCTGACGGGCCACACCGACTGGGTCCGCGACGTGGCCTGGTCGCCCACGGTGCTCCAAAAGTCGTACATCGCGTCGGCCTCGCAGGACAAGACGGTGCGCATCTGGACTTCGGACCCCGCCAACCCGGGCCAGTGGGACTCCAAGGTGCTCAACTTCGAGGCCGCCGTCTGGCGCGTCAGCTGGTCGCTCAGCGGTAACGTCCTGGCCGTTAGTGGCGCCGACAACAAGGTTTCGCTGTGGAAGGAGAACCTGCGAGGCGAGTGGGAGTGCGTCAAGTCGATCGAGGAATAGACGAGGGGCGGGCGGCGGGGGACGGCCATGGACTATACAAGGGGCGAGCGAGGAGAGCAAGGCGTTCAAAGGCAAAAACGGGGTGGACATCAATCACGACCTCTGTATCCCGGGGTTTGATACGACATTGGCTTCGAGGCTGGGTCGGCCCGACCCGTCTTCTCCGAGGCACATACTTCCTTCAACAAGGCGACATGGACGCCGGGTTGAGAGGGAACTCATATTTTGAGAGTCCGGTCTGCGTCGGATGGGATGTTACGAGAACAAAAACTAATCCTCCGACAGTCACGACTGAGAACCGACTCTAGTCAAGACTTTGATCAATACATTTCTGCGTTTATTCATGTATAATCGACCCGTTACTTGAACAGCCGTTGGTATCTTTGGTATCTTATGCAATGCCTGAACGTAAATGCCTTGCCGAAACGCCAAGATGTGCTCCCTTTCAAAAACACTAACATGTCATAACTTCGTACCTGAGGGCGTAAACGTATAGTCCCCGCGATGAAATGGAAACATAAAAAATCATCATGCAAGGAGGAATCCCATAATCAGCGCCGCAATGGTGACCAGCACGGCGCCTGACCGCGGCGGGAAGAACTGAGACGCAGCGCTGTCGTCATCCCCGCCGCTCTCGGAGGGGGCGTCGGGGCTGGTCTCGTTGTCTTGTCTCAGCACGAAGAGCTCTCCCGTGCTGTCCGAGCTGAACCAGAGACGGCCCTTGGAGTCCCAGGCGAGCCCGACGGGGCGGAAGCAGGCGTCGGGGCATTTGGAGAGATCCGGGTTGCTGAGGATGGGCGTGGCGGCGTCCATGCTGTCTGAGGCTTCGACGGGTCGGCCGTCTTTGAAGGCGACGCTAGAGACGACATATCCCACGGGGTCGTCGCGATTCCCTGTACTGGTGTTAAGCGATTGAAAAGGAGGAGGAGGGAGGCGTTGCGAAGGGAAACTTACAGCTGCCGTGGAACGAAACAAAGGCCCTCGTGCCATTGGCGTCAAACTTAATGTCAAGGGGCGCCGTGTGAGCCTGGAACGCGATCTCCGGCGGGACGTACTCGGTATTGCACTGGTCATCGTGCTGGATGGTAACCAGATCACCATCTTCCGACTGATCGGCGGGGAACTGGTCCCCCGTCTGCAGGTCGCCGAGGTCGGGGAAGTTCTTTGTCGACCAGATGGCGTAACACACCGGATAGCCATAGTTGCCGCCTTGGTGCTCGGTAGAGCCGTTGAGGTAGCCGTGGAAGTTGAGCTCTTCTCCAGGATTGTTCTCGTGTATGTCCTCGCCGTGTCGTCGCAGGTTGTCGACCGAGTTCTCGACGGACCAGATGCCCCCGGTGGAGGGATGCTCTGCCACGCCGACCGAATTGCGCAGACCCCAGCCTAATAGCTTCCCGTCGAGAAAGTCATAGGTCGTCTTGCCGTCGTCTTCGCTGTCGCGCAGGGCCGAGATGTTGAAGGCGCGCAGCTGGGAGTGGCCCGAGGAGCGGTCAACGGCGGCGGTATCGTCGTTGCCCTCGCTGCCGCGGGATACGAGCAAATAGTCGGGGAACTTTCTGGAGAGAAGCAGAGTGCGAGTGACGTGACCGCCGTTGGTCATGTTGGTGACGAGGGTGCGGACCGAGGAAGCGCTGACCGAGACGGCGGAGGCATCGTAGGACCAGGAGTATACTTCGTCGACGGTGGAGGCGTAGAGAGTGCGGCCGTCTTCGGAGAGGGCGATGCCGTGGTTGAGCTGGGAAGATTGCAGTCAGCAATTGTTCTCGAGGGGACACGGAATTGAGGGAGCTGGGAATAATGGGCACACGGCATGTTTGCATCTCGATCTCGAGGTTGCAGGGCATCTTCCCCGCATGCGCATGTGACGGATCTCTCGTTCGGGCGACTGCAGGGGAAACTCACATCCTCATTCTTGACAAGAGTCTTCTTTTCCTTGACCTGCAAACACGTGCCTCCATTGTCTTCCAGTTCGAGGTGGACGACACCCACGCCCGAGTCTACGACCAACAGGGCGCCCTCGGTGTCGAACAAGATGCCGCGGGGACGTTCCAGGTCTTTGGCCACGAGGCGATACGACCAGCCATCGGCGGCTACAGGGTCGTCGTAGGAAACGGAGAGATCATAGGAGCAGCTGGAGTTGTCGTCGTCGTCGGCAGAAAAGGCGGGGAGGACGAATGCGAGAATGGCGATGGAAGCGGTGGCGAGGGAACGAAGGGAGTGGAGTTGGTAAGAGAAGAGGGCCATGACGATGGAGGTGAAGATGCTTGGGACGGTAGCCAAGAAATCAACGAGAATGGATTGCGATCATGTTTGGTTGGGGTGATATGAGGAGAATTGTCTTTTGGATGTTTGGCACAAAAGGTGAGGTAACTTGAAGAATGAGGCAAGAACAGAGAGGAGTAGTACCTGCCATAACAATGCCGCCAAGGTCGACTACTCGAGACCGAGAAATGCACCTCCCGCGATGCGATGCAACCCATGACCACTCTTAACTGTACGGATACGGTTTGGGACCGCCAAGAGAAACCAGCACATCTACGGAGTAGACTCGCTGATCCATCGCATGTGGTCCTTTGCCGGCCGGCCCGGAACGTAGCGAAGGAGGAGAAAGTGCGTGCGTTTATCCGTATGTGTGCGTAGGGTCATTTTCTCTACCTGACGAGAGCGCTAATTAATTAAGGTACCTCACCTAAACGACCGTATTCTTTGCTCTCGCAGTGGTCAGAATTCTAGTTGTCGCACAACTCGCGAATCGTGGCTGTGTCTTTAGATATGACGTCCAAGAAACTTGGCTTCCATCGGAGAGCGGACGGAAAGTCGAATACGAAGGGAACACAGCCCTGCTTAATACGACACAAAGGGGGGGCAACGCGTATTAAAGGTCATTCTTCTTCGCTTTGCATCGAGACCGAATCCGAGACCAGCCTGCTGAGAATGTGTTTTTGGTGGTTGGCACGTCACTCCGCCGGACCCCTTGCCCTACCCCGCGATGCAGGGCGGCCGCTAGCACCCGACAAGGCGTTGACAGAACCTGGCTGGTGAGCCGAGTCTTTTTGTCGAGACGCATTCCTCAGGCTTGAACTTGAGATTTTCAAACAACACTTCAAAACGTTGCGAATTCCGGATTTTACGTCTGACACTCCAAGCATATGGTAGCAAATCAGACGCACCTTAACACAGCCCAACTCGACATCAAATACACCAGCCCTTGTTCAGTCTCTGACTGCCCGGAAATGATAAGTCGCTGACCCTCTCTCTTCCCCGCCGGAACAGTCACTTACCTCAGGGTCTCAGACTTCGTATTGATCGGGCATATCACCAAAGAAAACCCGAAAGACGTCAAATTTCTGAGATATGCACCTGATTTAGGGCCCGGAGATGGAAAGAGAGACTCATGGAATCATCCTTAACAAGGCAGCAGGGTCGCACACTCAAGAGCCCCCCGCCCTTGACTTCCAGGCCTGGAGACGTGGGACAGCAACACCCAAGGCGGAGCAGCAAACTCACTTGAGCCTGTTCCTTAATGTCTCTAAAGAGCTCAAAGATCAAACTGGTATCATGGTTACCCGGAATTGTTAGGGGTTTTACGCATGCTTGCATTCCAACTATGTATCGCAATTTCGATATGTTGGTTGGACATGTTTGTTTCAAACTCGGGACTATTCTTCAAAAGTTGAGAGCGCCGCCCAAGCATAGACAACCTCGACTGCTGGAGAACCTATCTTCAGCTTTATTCGCTAATATGGATACGTTTAAACACGTTTCTGACCAAATCCTTGCCACTGGATGAGCACGCCTCTCCTGAGTCTCCTCGAGTCTGGCACATATCGAACTGACTGTTAGAGTATTAACGGCGAATGCCAGCACAACGATATCTCTCGCTCCTCGTTATAGTTGAGCTCATATTCATATTCCTTCAATAGTTACTGACAGTTGCCCAATAGGCAGGTCTCACTCGGAACGATTCGAATTGTCGTGTTCTCCCGACTTCCTATGAAGGAACATAGTTTCAAAGTATTCTATTAGACACATCTACGCCTACTCCTTAAACCAGAGCACCCTATACCTCATGGCTTGGGAAAGATATCCTTATACTTCAACAAAGCCTCCTGAAACGGCTCCGGCGCCCGCCCAGTCAACTTCTCAACCGCATCGCTCGGCTCCTTCATGTGCCCATCCGCCACCATCTCACCGCAACACAACAAATCCCCAATGCACAACTTCATCGGCAACTGAGAAAAGTCCCCAAAGAAATCCGTCGGCAACCCACGACCCAGCCAAAACGCCTTGAGCTCCTCATCAGGCGTGTCGACAATCTCCCCCGCGTACCCCGACTGCTCGCAGATCCAGCGAAACACCTGCTCGTCCGTCACGGCCTCTGGCCCTGTCACGTCGTACACGGTATTCTTCTCCCCCTTGCCCAGCAGCAGGCTCGCGAGCACGCGCCCGCAGTCCTCGCGCGAGACGTAGGCGCCCGAGTTCCCGTGGCTGTTGGACAGCCACTTGTCGCCGCAGAAGCCCCACGACGGGCCGAACAGCGTGGGGATGTTGTCGACATAGAGGTAGTTGCGCTGGATGTTGTACTCTAGGCCCGAGGCGTACACGTAGCCCTCGATGACGTGGTGGTCGCGCGGGAGGAAGGGGATGTCTTCCTCGTTTTCGGCCTGGATGCCCGCGCCGACGAAGGACGTGTAGCAGATTCGCTTGACGCCGCAGTCTTTGGCTGCTTCGATGACGGTGCGAGCTTGGCGACGGCGGCCTTCGCCGAAGAGCCAGGTCGAGATGAGGGTGACGGCTTCGGCGCCCTCGAAGACGGCCTTGAGGCTGTCAATGTCGTCGTATGTGGCCACGACGACTTTGCCGCCCTTGCTTTGCCATTCTTCGAGGAGGGAGGCGGGGATGGCTTCGATCTTGTATGTGGTCAGGACGATCTCGTCGTCTGGCTGGGCAATTTCGAGGGCATATGAGGCGGCGACTCTGCCCAGGTTGCCATCAGCACCGGTGAGGACGTATTTGGGCATTTTTGGAATCTTTGAGTATTGACGGAGAATAGGTTGAAGGAGATGAGTATACAAAAGATGCAATGCGGGATGGAGGTCGGGAAAAGTTATGCAGCTCGACAAGTTCCCGGAAGCACCCTTTTATATTCGAGACGAGCATCCGATATCCCTCGGCACGTCGAGGGCCCAGATATTATGAAATGACTCCTTCTATAGCAGAAACGTCTCGACCCGCCACTCCAGTCAACTGACGTCTCGTCTCTGCGCCAGAGAGGAACCTCCCTCAGCCGGGAGTCACACCACCCAGGGCCACACCGCCGCCCGCCGCTCGGATGCTTTTTCTCGCGTGGCAGATCTCGCTCGGCGTCCGGATATATCACCTGTCGACGGGGTGGGAACCCGACAGAGTGGGATTGCCGGAGGCCCCCCTGGATCACCTTTGTGGTGGGGTTGGGTTTGTGGTGGGCGGAGACGTTGCTGGCATGATGAGGCTCGGCTGAGGGTGGGATAAACGGTTCATCGTGGGCGGTGATCCGGCTCCGTGGTGCTGGGTGTTCTGTGGGTTATGACGCGTAGAGAGGGCGATGGGGAGCGGTCAGGAGGAGGTTGGAATTGGGCATCTCGTGATGGGGATGATAGCGGGAGTGTGAGGAGGCAAGGGGTCGACTCGGACTGAGCGTTGAGAGGATACGGATGACACTATTCAATTGCCAGTTCATGTGCCCCCTTTTATGATATGGGAGAGAAGATGCTCATTTCGATTGTAAGAGATACTTCTGGCTGGAGAAGTAACAACGAGTGGGAGTTAGTGAGAACACAACTCGGCCTTGACCTGTTGGGTATCAAGAGCGGTTGAGGAAGAAACACCAAAGAAGAGACACCATTCTTTCCTTATTTTGTACAGCAGTTGACTCATTCTTCCGCATGTGCTATGCACCTGCCTGCTTCAGACATCATTGGCTGCGCAGAGCGAGGACATAGCTAGTTCAGCGTGCTGCCAAATAAGTCTCTTGGCTACTATGTAAGCGTAACACTCTGAGCCTCCTTCCTGAGACTATTGGACATGAACTTATATCTCGTAGGCTCCTGAATGCCGACTTTGTACAAGTTTGGCATTATAAAAGGTTGGTTTGGGTCATAGGTGGACCATGCACTATGAGAAATGCGAAGAAGACATCTCATTCAACTTCACAGGACACCCGCTCTGTTCTCTGACATCCGGTTCATAACTCATACCTCTGACGGAACCTGGTTTACTAACATAACAACCAGTCCTAGCTCAACATATAAAACACTCCGAAAACCATCCCTACGAGAACACCAGTCGGAACTCGCACCATCCCAGCAGCACCATCATCATCCCCCGAGCTATCATCACTACTCTCATCACTATCGTCACTATCACCCCCATCACCACTACTCGCCTTCACCTCCTTCAACCTCGCGCAAACCAACTCAACACTCACATCATCCCGCGTCGCATTCCGCCCCAAGTGCCCATTCGTCTCCGTATCAACAGCAGGATACCGCATCAGAATAGCCACGGCGGCCTTGCGCGTCTGGAAATCAAACGGCCGCTTGTCCCACACGGTGCGCGAGTAGGTAAAGGACTTGTTGCCCGGGGGGAGCACCGCGTCTTCGTTGTGGAAGCTGAACGCGGATACGTTGGACGGGGCTTCGGAGGCGAGCACTGGAGAGTTAGTACTTAGTTAGTTGTTGTTGCTCTGAGGGAGAAGCGGTGTTGCTTACGCATTGTGTTGAAATCGGTGTTTTGGTTCAGCGTGTTCATTCTTGGGTCTAGACCATCCCAACTCGTGAGGAGATCCGAAGGACAGGATTTGATGAGGGTCGATCCGGCCTTGTCGCTGAGTTTCGTCAAGAACGGTCCGTCATACAAGGTAGGATCGTTCCACAGTCCTCGCAGAGTGCTGTTGATGTTCTCGATGCACGTCGCCGACAACAAGCCTTCGCAACCATTACTCCCCCCACCAATCTCGTTGCTCGTGTTTGTATAAAACACATCCATCTCGGTGAGGATGAGAAAGTCGGTATTATTCAACTCGACGGAATCATACTCGAGCCACCAGCCCACCAAAGTCCCGTTCCAGTCCTTGATGGCCTCGGCGTCGACGAGCGTCTCCAGGTCGGCAATGTCGGAGCCGTCGAGGTCGTCGGCCGCGTAGACGAACTTTGCGCCATTGGGGAACAAGGGGGGCCATGTGAATTCGGTGCTGGCTGTTTCGTTGGGGTTAATGCAGTAGCTTTCGCCTTGGTACCAGTTGTTGGAGCTGTAGTCGCATGTTCCTGATTGTAATGCGGCTACGCTGAGCGGGAGGAGGGGGAAGAGGATGGAGCGCATGGTGAGAGTCTGGAGAAGACTGCGGTTGTTGTGTTGGGGAGAGAGGGAACTTGTCGCCGTGACATAATTGTAGGTGTTCTAAATGCTATATAATATCCCGCATGGCTGAATCCTTCAAGATCAACAGGGGGTCTCGTCCTTGCAATGAAACACTCACTTCCTCGAAGGCTCTAATGCATCGATGGGGTTAGCTCTTGCTCTTGGTCAGACGGACAGATATTAGGCCGGTTATCCATCGGGGCCATTGGTAGAAGTATTGATCGTGAAGTCTTGATATTTGTCTTGTGGTGTCTCTTGGTCTCGAGACTCTGAAACTAGGTCTCCTCAGTCGAGGCAGACAGACTCCAGTCAACATAAAAACCCGAATCCTCCAAAACATTGCTCTTCGTCTCCACGATGACTTCGCATCTTCCTCACACCCGCCCTCGGCGATCTTACCCGCCTCCCCGATCGTGTTTCATCTCTCCCCTCGCCAAAGGTGGTGCCCGGAGGGTCTCGATGAAGCTCGTCCCATGCGCTGGCAAATTGTCCCCGCAACCGAGGCAACATAAAAACATATGCTTAACCAATCCGAGATCTGATCCTTGTCGGCTTCGAATCCGAAAAGCTGATTATTTTTCGGGTGGCTTGGAATCGTCGTCTGTCAGAACTGCACGTCGACTCGGCTTGTCCCGTTCTTGGCGATGTGGCGTTGTGTGTGTAGAAAGAACTAGGTAGATCGTACGTGTGATATCGTCCAGTGCATTCTTGCATTCAACGAAGTCATGGCTAAGCTTCATCCTGACACTCCTGGCACGCCATCCGCGGCACGGTAAGCACGGTTGATCTACTCGAATCAGCACAAGTCTAATACTGCAGCACCCGCGAATCCTCATTGAACCCCCCAATTAGCCCCCGGACCTCACTACCCAACAAGGTCAACTCCTCCGCGACCTGTCCCGTAACGAGAGCGTAGGCGTAGAGAAGCGCGTAGTCTCTCTCCGCCACTCCGACACTTCTTGCCTCGCTGCTGCTACCGCCCTGCTCCTCGACCGAATTCGTAGAGTATTCCTTGCGAAGCTGGAAGATCTTGCTCAAGAGATTCTCCCGAGCCACGATGACGCTCGGCGTGGCATCCGTCAGTGGGTATTCCAGCATCATGGAACTGGCGAGGACTTCGAAGACGTGGCAGATGGCATCGCACAGCGCGGCACGCTCCCGGGCCGTATACTGCAGTAATACTTTTTCAGCGTCCGTTAGATGTCCCTTTCGGTACGCCACGAGACTCATGGCATAGAACCCGTCGAGGATCCGGTTCGTCGCGCGCAACATGCGTCCGTACGCCTCCATGGGAAAAGGACCCCCGAGGTCGAATTCCGACGCCGCCGACTGCCGCAGACTCTCCAAATAAGCAGCGTGTCTCTGCATGGCAACCTGCTCGCCCGACTTGAGATAGCTCTTGGAGCCTTGGCTGCTGAACAGCACCGCCAACGGGCCGCGCTTCCAGATCAGCCCCATCTGCAGGTGAAGCACCGAGAGTCCCTGCTTGAGCTTCCTGCGGCCCGAGATGGGCCAGATAATGCGGCACACGACCAGGCCCCAAAGGATACCTGCCGTGACGGCGATGGCGCGATGCTTTGTGATTTCGATAATGTTTGGATCTTGACCGACTTCTTCGCTGTCGTCCGTGTCGGAATTGACCTTTTGGCTCAGACTGTAGGCGTACAGCGTCGATACGTTATATGCCAACAGCGTGATGCGGCCCAGGGGAGCCTTGCCTCGCACGACGATGAAGTAGAAGATGAGGAAACTGACCATCCAGCCAAGGACGATCAGCGCAAAGGCGTTGCCGCGACTCAGTGTCCAGTTCACCACGGAAAACACGCATCCCACAATGGTCCCGAGGAAGCGTGCCCAGCCCGTGGTGTTTGAGGCGCCGACTGTCATGGAGCAGACGATCATGAAGGAGAGTAAACCCCATTCGCCCCTCCATCGAGTATACGTGTCGCGAGTTGCCTCGATGAAAGCGAACATGGCCCAAACCGCAGCACCGATTCCAACCTTGAGCCCGAATTTTCCTACTTTGAGTTAGCGATGCAAGGAGGGGTTTTTGGGAGGACGTACTGTCGTCTCGGGCCAGCTTTCGAAACAGGCTGAGCACCTTTCGCAGCAACCAGGCGGGGACTTCACCGGCACCAGACGGGCTGTCTGGGGATCGAGAGCCTCGATGCTCAGCGAGTACAGTAGGAAGATCCGGCGCGCTTGCGAGTTGCGTCACGGGGTGTACCAGATTCTCGGCTTCCCGGGACTCGGATGGCCAGAGGGGTTTCCGATCATCCAGGTCCGGGACCCTCCACCACAGAAGCCATCGCCAACTTCGCCGTCTGTGATGATTGGTGTAGTTGAGGTTGTCCAAGACATCCAAGTACTTCAAAACTTCTTCTCCAACTGACTGCAAGCTGAAACTGAAATGTCCGCATGCCGCAGCCACCTCCTCTAGATTTGCGAGCGTCATGTCCGCGGACTCGTCTACTTCGATGCGGTCGTAGAGTTCTTGTAGAGCCTCGGTTCGAGCCGTGACGAATAGACCCAATGCTTCTGTCAAGTTTCGTCGAAGGGTGTCGTCGATGTTTACTTCACGGTCCGGAGCGTCGTGGAATGGCGTGTTTCTCAAGACGCTGCAGAGGCGATTGCCCAGGGATGTCATCGATAGCCCTATGGATGTTATGAAGAGGTCAAAAACATCAGGCTGTGGCTCCTGAGAAGCATCCGAGACGGGGGAATGAAGGCCAGATTTGCCGTGAGTAACAAGAGCCAATTGAGTGTGTGCTGCGTTTCTCAGGCCACCAAGAGACTGGGCGAGCATTTCCATGGAGCCCGCAACAGACCTCTCGTTGTAGTATGTCGTCTCGCAACCAAGGAAGTAATGCTCAAACTTGGCTTCTCGCAAGTCCTTCATCATTTGCGAATACGCGTTTGAGTATCCGGAACAGCTGGCGAGGACCTTGTCTGAGGCGAGGTCGCTTTCCGAGCCGCCGGTGACGCTCTCCACGATGAGAGAGAGGATATCCGCGAGGGATGCAGAGACGCCATTCATAGACTTGCGAAGGGAATCGCGCGCCGACTGCGGCCAGACGAGGAGATTGACAGCAGCGGTTGTGGTGATGCCCATGACCAACATCTTGAAGACCTGGGCGACCTTTTCGTTTGAGAAGATGTTTGAGACGACGTGGTTTTCTCTCGTCACAACTCCGATGATGGCCAAAGAAGCCAGGGTACTCCCCACATTGACGAGGGGATTCGACATCTTCTGTTTGACCCAGCCGATGAAGCCGAAGCCTCCACCGATGAAGATGACGACAACGAGGATATGCGCAACGGTCACCATCTTCATGACCGACCCGACAAAAACGGAAGTAGCCATAGACAGCACCGACACAAACTCGGCATACGCGACGGCCACGATGGCGATGATGATAGCTTCAATCATGGAGCCAGCCGACCGAGCCGGATGGAAATAGACGGTGATGGTCGCAACCACATGCTTCCCGTCAGGTTTTCCCAAGAAGTTGGCCAACGGCGATACAAACGTGGCTAAGCTGGCGAGGGTGTAGGCAAAGGTGCATTTGAGGACTTGACGGCCGTTGGGAGAGTCCAGCCAGGCGAGGAATTGGGACGCCGCATTCCTCGCTCGGCGCTGGACTCCCGCGGCTAGGTCGGGCCTGCGAGTCCAGCGGCTGGTTGCGCCATTTGGCCTGTCTTCCCAGCTGAGTCTCGACGGGATATCGTCCTCTGGATCTGTTGGTGTTGTCATGTAGGACAACTGTGGTCAGTGGCGGCTGTTCGTGGTGGGAGAGCGCTCGGAGGAGGAGCCGGTTCATGCACGAATGACGTATTTCGTATGCAGGAGGAGGATAAGACTCGGAGACGAAATGGCGGGTTATTGGCTATGAAGGTGCCGCCAAGATCCCGGAAACGTTGGAAATTAGTGAAGATTTTGTCTTTGTTGTAGGAATTAACATGATGGCCGTTGATCATTCGCATTCGTACGAACATTGCGACTTTTTCCACATTCTTTAGTCATCTGTGAGCCACAATCACGCGCCACGATGAGTTGGGGCACAGTGCCGAAGTTCTGAGAGCTCTTGAGTTCCTCGATACGAAGCCGCCAATAGAAGAAGGATCTCATCTCTTCCTTACCGCCATGCATATTCGATATGAGGTAGGTGAAACGATCACTGTTTGTAAAATGAAAGATCGAAACCGGGACTTTTTAAGTCACCTATTGCAAATTGCAAAATGTCCATCCGCTCGTTAATACTGTCCAGTTGTCACGGATAACTCACATTAATACTACTGGGTCTCTGGCGGCCCAGCTTGGAAGGGGTGGGACACAAAGAAAAGGTAACAACATCAAAAAGAAATCGACAATAAATAGATGAAGAAGAATAATAGTACGTAGCAAGAAACAAAAATATAGCTGTTAAAGTCATCGACAAAAATGATGAGAGTGGGATTCGAACCCACGCCTATTACTAGACTGCGAATCGTTGCTAGTTCTTGTGGAACCTGAACACAGCGCCTTAGACCGCTCGGCCATCTCACCTTGGACAAATTGGCTCGCATTTTTTGTCTATCAAGCTGTCCCGAGAGTACCTGTGAACATTGGGTCCTGGTTTCGGTGGTTAGCAAGACCTGGATTAAGGTCTAGTAATCTAGAAGTTGACATGCGTACTAATGGAAGTTACATATGCCTGGGCAATAAACTGATGAAGGTATTTGCTCGAAGGACCTACCTGCCTCTGATCTATGGTCTTTCACTTCTTCGGCTTCTTTTTCGATGGTTGCAACTATATCCCCGCAGAGCAAGGAAGGCTGTCTTGTCAACCAGCAATTATAACCACCGCATCGAAAACCCTTTTATAGATAGTAGTTATTTGTACCTATCTGCTGAAAACATCCAACGGATCACTATCCACGCTTTATAGGCAACGACTTTCGCACCTCACTTTCACTTCAACCTGGCCTCAACGCAACCGCCAGGTACTCCCGGGACTCGCCAAGTCTGCACGAGATCGAGTCCTGCAGCCTCAAACATCTTTTGGAAGCCTGCCTCGGTGCGTTCCTTACCGCCCATAGTCATAACCGCCTGGTCTAGGACGGCAGACGCGAAATCGGCCTCGCCTACTCGTGGAGCCAGCACCATTTCGCATACGAGAACACGAGAATCAGGGGACATGGCTTCGGCGAGGCGAGTGAGTATCTGCACGCCAACGGGATCGCTATAGTCGTGGAGGATCATGCGCATGAAGTAGGCCTTGGCTCCTGGATGCCGCTTAGTCAGAGATCACTATGGGGGGGTTGAAAAAGGGAATTTATACCTTTAATCGGCTGCTCTGTCATAAAGTCATGCTCGAGAAGCTTCACTTCGGAAGGCAGAGTGGAATTCTTCCTGGCAAGCTGGATCATCTCGGGTCGTTCCTGAAGCACACATCTCCCCGGCGAAAGTCCAGGATGAGCCTCCAAAATCTTATTCAAGACCACGCCCTCACCCCCTCCAACATCGACCAACTCAACCACACCACTGGCCTCCTCTTCTGGAGTATTCTTGAGCCTGTCAAAGTCAAAGTGCCCCGTGACCGGGATCGCGACGTCGAGGCCGGCCATGCCCGTCTGGAAAGCCTGGAGTCGCTCTGGGTGCTGCATCATGATGCTCCAGACGGGAGTCCCCTCCTGCTTGTAGTAGGCCGTGTATGGGTTTTTAGTCGGGTCGTACGGTTCCGTGTATTCGCCGCGCGAAATGAGGTAGTTGTCGAAGTTATGCATATGTTTGAACCACTCGTCGTACCTGAATGGGTTAACATGGTCGGCCCGTTGACTGAGAAGTGAACTCACATGGCCAGGTATAAATGTCCCGGAGCGGGCTTGTCCAAGATGTAAGCAAGCGAGAACTTGGTGTGCTTGTACTCGCCGCCATCCGGTTCGGTCTGGTCAAGAAAGCCGGAAGCAACTATGATGAGTCGGGGTAAGAAACGAAAAGTGCTTGGAGGAGAGAGCCATTTGCTTACCCAAGATACGGCCCATGCGCTCTATTTTGTTACTTAACTGAGCCTTGGAGGTTCCAGACTATGGCGATGGGTTGGACTTACCGAGGAGAGAGTCCTGAACACTAGTTGCTTTCGATAGGTCTTCTAGTGATATAGACCCGGTCGCCGGAATGGCGTCCAGGACTTTAAGTCTCATAAAGGTTCGGATAGCAACGAGCTCGGCCATCTACACAAGAGAAATAAGTGACTTTACTATTATACTGCTACGAATATCCATGTAAGAAGCTTACGTTAAGACCGTGATAGTTGGGTTTCTGATCTGGTGTGATGAGCGCCTGTGTGAGCTTCCTCGCCTTGTCGAGGATCTGGACGCGCGACATATATCCGTCCAAGTCAGGAGCATCTGAGTAGACCTGGGCGGCCTCATTGAGGCTTTTGACGAGGTCGTCAACTTCGTTCTTGGAGGGAAGGGCCATTATGTTTTGAGTGTGTAGGTCTTATTTCTTCGTGTGGTATGAAGTGTGGTATGAAAGATGCTTTCGAGCATGTGGATGTGAGCTACTTCTCGGAAACCCGAGTACATACGTAGACGGCAGGGGACATGGAGCTTTCATCCGATATACCCGCCCACCGCCCGGGAAACGAGTGGAAACCACGCCACGAATGCATAGGGCTATACTGGAGGTGGTCTAGCGACCGAGACTGCGAGGGGTTTTGGATATTTGTGGTGAGCTAAGATTCGAGAAGTTGACGCTGGTGGATTAATAGGTGGGCTACAGTCCCTTCACCACCACATACGACCATAGCTCTTAGAAAATACTGGATCCCGTCTGCTCTCCGTACGTCAAGCTAAGAAGCGGCAAACTAGTACTCAAGTCGGTGACGATTGGGGAATCCTTGCTGTTGTATGTCTTTTTTGTCTATATTTTTGCCTCGAAGTCTGTTCAATAATCCCCGATGAGTCCTATAGTTCTCGGATTGACTGATTAGGTCCAATCTGAACCCAATCCCTTAATGTTGTCGTTGGGTATCAAACTTCAATCCGGAACAAGGCAGTGGCGTCCGGGATCAAGATCGACTGGCGCTGTCACTGACCTCGACCGGCACGCAATCGGCGCCATCATTCCCGAACCCCGGAGCCAGAGACCGGCGAGGACGGCGCGGAGATGTGCTGTCCCGTCGGGACGAGTTTGAAGATATTCTTGAGCTCTGCATCAAACCCAAAGCTGACCATGGCTCGGGTCCGAACAAGGAGAAAAACTCTGGAACTTTGGGAGAAACGGGTGTCGGCACACCATCGTCGATCAGATAGGTATGTGACCAGTGACCACTCATGCGCCAATCAATAATTCTTACTCAGCGCGTCAGCATCGCATGAATGCAACACTAACTCCAGCCCCCCTGCATATATTGTACAGCATGCTCGGCCGTCCTGAGAATTGAAACTTCTCCTTCGCATTTATCGCGACAACAAGCCCCCAACTTCCAAGATAGGTGAAACCTGTGTCGCCATATCGGGTCCTGTGTTCCACGTTAATTGCGTTTCCTTCGGCCGGTTCGCAGTCAACATGTCACTTGTCCAGATCCTGGCCTGGGGCCTGCCCTGCTTCTGTGTTTGTGTGGTTGTTCAGAAAATAATCAAGATTTCGATGCGACCATATTTCTCCAAATTGAAGCATGTCCCTGGACCAGAGGTAAGTTCATGACCCCTCGCGCCCAATTTCCACAACCAAGCGCTTGAGCTCTATGATATGCTGTATTTTGCTGACCATTTTCAAGGACAACCAATTCCTAGTCGGCCAAGCTCTCCGTCTCCTCCAGACTCCCGGTCCAAATGACCTCTTCCGGCAGTGGACTCACCGCTGGCCAGACGCGCCCTTCATTCGGTGCTTGACTTGGCTGAATTTCGAGATTCTCCTGGTCAACAACCTCGAAGCTTGTCGAGAGGTGCTCCAAACGAATGCCTACTCGTTTGTGAAACCATCCTTCTTCAAAACCCTCGTGGGCGAGATGCTAGGCATCGGGATCCTCTTCAGTCATGGCGACCAGCACAAGCGTTTAAGGCGCATTATAGCAGGTAAGAAGGGCCTTTGACTCACCTGGGGTGTTTGCTGACGCTGATCGTATTTGATTCATGTTAGCTCCTCTCTCTCGACCAAGTGTGCAAAGACTCCTGCCCGTCTTCCTGACCCAGTCCAAAAAGCTTCACCAGGAACTAGATGAAGCCATCAAAGATACAGGAGGCATCATTGAAGGTTGGTTTGAAGATTTCCTTTCTTGCTGCATGATGTATGTGCGGGCTAACCATCTATCAGTCCAAGAAGCCTTCCACAGAACCTCACTCAACATCATTGGGACTTCCACCTTTGGCAAAGAGCTTCACAATCTGCGTGCCCCAGGCTCGACTTTGACATTTGAGCAGTGCTACGTCAACATCCTCGCACAACCCTTGGCCGGCAGCATCATCAGTTTTCTTAACCCCTTCATCCCGCTGAGATGGCTTCCCGTCAAAGCAAACCTCGACTTCGTGCACAGCTTGGCGGCTCTCAGAGCCATGATGACGGAACTGATCGAAGAGCGTACAGCCGAGGTGCTCGCTGCTCGAAAAGACCACTCTGATCTGGAATTGTCGGATAATCTGTTGACACGAATCATTGCGGCCAGCCTGGACGAGGACCAGAGGCTCTCGAAACAGGAGTTGATTGACGTAGTAAGCCTGCCCGTCTCGTTGGAAGCCTCTCTTTTGTTTTCAACTTTTCCTTCGTTTTAGCTTCGTTACCATGCTGAATATCTTTTAGATGATGCAAGTAATTGCCGCCGGACACGAAACCACTGCTGGCGCCACCACTTGGGCAATCTACGCCCTCGTCAGAAACCCCGAAGTTCAGGACCGCCTCCGACAAGAAATATCGGAAATGAGGGTGGCGGGCTCCCTTGCAAAGTCCATCGACAACCTGCCATACCTGAACAACCTCATCCGAGAAACCCTTCGAGTGTACTCCCCAACTCTTATGGCTCCCTGGGAGGCTGGGGAAGACATGGTCATTGCCGGAGTAAACATTCCCAAAGGCACAACCATTCAAACAGTCCCAGCAATGATCCAACTCCACCCGAAAATCTGGGGAGAAGATGCCAATCTGTTTTACCCAGATAGGTGGGACAAGCTCGAGGGCGATGCATCGAGTCCCTTTGCGTTTGAGGCTTTTCTGAACGGGCCGCGCATCTGTCCTGGAAAGGCCTTGGCTATGCTCGAGGTGAAGGTTTTGTTAGTGGAACTGATCAAGGCCTTTCACTTTGAGGATGTGGATGGGGAATTGGAGGTGAGGAACCCAAGTTTGACCTTGAGGCCCAAGGACGGGCTCCGCGTGAGAGCACGCCGTCTCTGAGATGCCAGCACTTGATGATATGATGGAAGAGAAAGCCTCCCACGCACAGTCGATCTGATGAAGGTTTTGAGGGGTTCGGGTAATTGGCACAAACAAGGGTTTGGGTTCTTGACGATATGGTAGGACGCATGGTAACACGAGGCGGGGACGAGGGTCAGTACATAAACTTTGCAGGGTTCGCGGAAGACTTCGGGCTCTTCCTGGCGAATATCAAGGCCCCTATTCGGCCGACCCGAACAGTTTAGGAAGCCGCCGGAGGGTTATTCTGCATGTCAGACCAAACGGTCGTGGTGTACTTTTGATGACAGCTGTGAGCTAGCTACCAAATCGTATCATGGAGATCCACGAACATGTGTGGTGCTTTCAGGGAAGAAACGTATGTTGGCTGTTTGCCTTCTACTTACAGTCGTATGGAGCGCTGAGCCACTGTCGGGTTTCACAGGGAAGAATGGGTTCTACATGTACCTATATACAGGCCTTTCGTCGTCCCGGAGATCCGCCCACTCCTTTTCCCTTGACACAACTTCTTGATATAGTTCATTGTACTTCACTTGATATCGTTTACGCCGTCGCCGCCGCCAGAAAGCATGACCACCCCGATTCGAGTCGCAGTCACGCAAGCTGAGCCCGTCTATCTTGATCTAGAAGGCTCTATTAAGAAAGCCTGCGACCTCATTGCCGAAGCCGCCAAAAACGGAGCGAAGCTCATTGCCTTCTCTGAATGCTGGCTGCCAGGCTATCCGGCATGGATCTGGTTCGTCTTTATGTTTCATTGGAAATGCTATGGATGCTAATACTCCCTCTTTCAGGGCGCGACCAGTCGACTTTGAGCTACAGACTCGGTACATCTACAACTCGCTGCCCTTGCAATCAGAAGCGATGGAGGTCGTGAAAGCCCGTGCCAAAGAGTTCTCAATCGCCGTCGTGCTAGGGTTTTCGGAACGAAGCCCGTCTGACAGCATCTACATCTCGCAGGCCATCATATCTCCGCAGGGTGAACTTCTCATGAGTCGACGCAAGGTTAAGCCCACGCACATGGAGCGCACACTCTTTGGCGACGGAGCAGGACCCGATCTGAACAATGTCGTCGAGGTCGACTTTGGCGCCGAGCACGGCCGCATCAAGGTCGGCTGTTTCGCATGTTGGGAGCACACGCAACCGCTGCTCAAGTACCACAGCATCTCGCAGGGAGAGCAGATCCACATCTCCATGTGGCCGCCCCTCGATCCTACGACCGGCGTGGACCATCCTGGGCTGTGGAGCATGACTGCTGAGGGGGGGCAGAACTTGTCTCAAACGTACGCCGTCGAGAGCACGACGTACGTTCTTCACAGCACTTCCGTATGTGCTCAGAAGGGGATCGAAGTGCTGAGGACCCAGAACGGGCTTTCTTGCCGCCAGCCTGGGGGAGGCCACAGTTGTGTGATTGGGCCGGACGGTCGACGCTTGACGGAGCCGCTTGGAGACGGGAGTCCCGACACTGAGGGTATTGTTTACGCAGACCTCGACCTGGCAAAGATTGTGGCAACTAGGGGCTTCTTGGACACTATTGGCCATTATAGTCGACCGGATTTGCTGTGGTTAGGTGTTGACAGGCAGCAAAAGGACAATGTCGTTGAACGGAAACGGGACTCGACTGAACCGGACAAGGAGGACGTGAGGGAATCTTCCTAAAGTGTTCATTTAGAAAACATACTCTTTCTTGGCTCTTTATGCTCGGATTTTGTAGTCACTATGCGTCTTGGCTAGCGTGGATGGCCAGATTTCACGGCAAGTTCCTGCCATGGTTTCCAACTTTCATTCTCAGCCCTACCGATATGACATCCAATGCTGTTTCAACTTCCTGCAGCCTCTAAGAAAATCTCTATAAGAGACCATTCCAGATTTGCCGATCCGTACCCGGACTCTGAGTTCGAGACTTGCGGGATTCTTCTACATCTTTGACGAATGAACGCTAAATCAAGTGGCCATTGGTTCTTCTCATACCTACCTATTGGTGTCGTTCCTAATAGGGGCACCATAGATATAAATCTGTTTGCTTCTGACGCATCAAAACTTGCAATGGTGCCCCTCCTTTTATTGAAAGGGAATATATACAGGACATTCAGCTTGACAAGAAAACCTATTTGATGCTTTAAGCCGCGGGCCAGTTGCGGTTCAACACGATGCAACTGCCATTGGCATTGCGACCCATCTCCCCCTGACTTAGGAACAGCACATATTTCGCAACATCTTCCGTCGGCACTCCAGTCTCGCCACGCACGAAGCCCGGCTCCGTGGTTTTCCATCTTGCCAAGCCTTCCTGGTTGATCCCCGCGGCGAACGCCTCGCTAATGTTTGTCGTCTCCATGGCACCCATAAGAAGTGCCACACTCGAAACGCCCCGAGGGCCATAGAAGGCTGCCGTGTTCTTGGTCAAGGCCACCACGCCGTGTTTGCTGGCCGTGTACGCCACACCAGCCGAGAAGCCTCGATGCGATGCGTTGGAGCCGATGTTGACAATCAGCCCACCGCCTTGCTTCTCCATGACTTGCACCGCATGCTTCGTAACCAGAAATGGGCCGGTGAGGTTGATGGCGAGCACGCGGTCCCACAGCTCCTTGTCGCAGGCGCCGGCGGGGTCAAAGTGGTCCATGATGCCAGCATTGTTGACGACTATGTCGAGTCGTTGGAATGTTTCGATGGTAGATTTGACGAGATTCTCGACCGATTCCTCGTTGCTGACGTCCACTTCTGCAGCCAGAACTCTGTCTTGATATTCGGCTTTCAACTCATCCGCGGCGGCGGATAGACGACTGGGGTTGACATCGCAGATGACAACATTGGACCCCTCGTCGAGGAATGCTTTTGCAACGACCTTGCCAAGTCCTCCGGCAGACCCGGTGACAATGGCAGTTTTTTCTCGAAGGCTCATGTTTGTCGATTGTATATGTGGCATTCGCATTGTTGTGAGGAAGAAATGAAAGGAGTTTGGACCATTTCACAGTTAACTGTCGGTCAACATATCGACTCACAAAGAACGGTTCTCGCCTGATACCCCGCACTTTGACGCGAAAAAAGCTTGTTAGACGCGTGTTCGGAACAAGAGACTCGGGTTTAGTGCTGTTGAGGCTATTCACGACTTCAATGGGAGTCGAACTCAAAGGGACGCTGAAACCAAACTGTGGTTAGATTCACACAACATGAAACAAAGGTATGCGTTCAACTCACATTGAACCAAAGATTCATTAAGACTGTATTTGAGATAATTAGATCAGGCATCATAGCCAATTAGCTTTATGATTATTCTTCAGAGCCCTATTTTTCATACCTATGTATAGGAAGAGAGCGAGTCCCGTCCGTGGATCGCTTGATCTGCATAACTCGCTATTGTACTACTTTGCTTAATCTCTGTCTCTCTGCTTTTACAATAGACTGGCCGTCTTCGGGTGTTGTGTTTACTTTTATAAGACATGATATTTTCGTTATTACGCCTTGCACACGACTGTATGAAATGTCAACCTCAACTTGTATTTTCATCCGTAGTCTCGGATATACGGCGATACGTAACTTCATAGAGAAGAAAGATGCATGTACGTAGCGTCCAGCGTCGCATTGGTATCGAACGACTCGGAAGGTGTGAACACCTCCGACAATATTATGTAGGATCAGATGTCTATGGAAGCACACAACCTCCAAGGCTCGAACGGTCATCGTCATGGAATCTGTGGCGCAAAGAGAACATACTCCGGAAAGACCGGACCATCGGTCAGCTCAAATATAACGCAACTCGCCGTCCATTGAAGGGAGCAGAACTGTGGAGGCGCAGGGTTGCAATGGACGCGCCCTTCCCATGGAACCATGTCTTGAGTTGCAATCTGAATGCAACCATGGTCCGAGCAAGATAGGCGAAGCTATTGATAAGGAGGTTATCGGGTATCGGGATTCCCATCGATTACTTGGTCCTGATGCTCGAGTGAACTTGTGAAGTCGATATCCGTGAATAGCGGCTCCGCTACTTGCCTGAAGGAAAAAGGAAACGTGAGGTGATGCCTGCTTCGGATTGGTCCCAATGGAAGAGTTATGGCAAAACCAAGTCCAAAACTATGAGTTGAAGTGAATTCCAGACTATACGTCATCAACTACCGGAATCTAAACGAGAAAAATCGCCGAAGAACTTCACCAGGATTAGGGGTGGATCACGGACTTTTGTATCTTGTTTAAGTTGATTTATAAACTTGAGGTAATCTCGTCCCCATGCCTTCAGATAAGCTTCATCGAGCCTTGCTAGAAGATAGAGATAAGACAACGCATTTGAGGAAACTCGACGCATACAGAGCGTCTATGTCTCGTGATTCCCCGGCGAAGATCGGGACTCAAGGCGGGTTGTGGGAATAGGTACCAAGGCAAACCCGCCTCCTATGACTCCGAGGCTCGTCAAAGCCGAGGCCATTCCCGCCGGTTTGTGGGGAGATGCAGGCTTCCCCTCATTCTTAACAATTTCTTATCATAATGTTACAGTCTAAACCAACCTTTCAAGGTATGTAACTAGACAGTAAGCATATTGTTACCTCTAAAGGGCAACTAAACTAAGCCTGACCAGTTGGTCGGCGTGTTGGGACATGTTGGCGGACGAACCCCTACCCGTCTGACCTGCTCGACCCAGAAGCAAGGAACGAGAAAGCGGCCAATGGAGGATATACCTACCTAGTCTGCATGCCCTGCTCAAGGTGTTTATCGGAGGTGTTTCTGGTCGCCTATCAGTCCCAGGCAGAGCATCTTTGTCCATTGATCCCTTAAGTCCAGCCAGATTCTAAAATTTACGTAAATTTAAATACCCCTTGTCAGTTATACAGTCGGGATAGATTGCAAGGGCCTGGTGTTACCTCCAGTCGGAGGACGACGAGGGGGAAATCGCTATCGCAGAGCCCAAGCTGGGGAGCGTCGTCACCGAGCTGGATAGGGATCATGGAAATGTCGGGATACGAAGGGAGCAAAGTCTGACGATACTTGTTCAGTTCTGAGCGCTTGGATTCTTGGGTGGGATATAAATATCAAGGTTTGTGTATGCAGATCGTGAACACTCGAGGACAATTGCGTTGATATTAAGTTATTATTAACCAATTGGATAGATCCCAGAACAAAACATGGCTTCACTCATCCCAAAGTCACTACTTCTGGCAGTCCTTGCCTTCGCCAAGGTGGGCGTTTCCCAACCCATCATCGGCCAATCCATATCGTTCCGCGGCCCTTTCGACGTTGAACAAGGCGGCATCCACAACATCCACGTGGAATACCACGACAATCTCGACGGAGAGCTCACCATCGTCTACGGCTCTTGTGACGTGGACTCGCTCACCCAGTCTCACCATCGAGTTGGCCGCACTCACATTGGAAGTCATCCAGCTGCCAAGCGCCACCTGGACTGGGAGGAGCAGCGTCCAACCAAGTTTGTCTGGATCACCCCTTCTGATGTGACTTCTGGTTGTCTTCATGCCTTTGTCGACGGCCGTCTCATGGGACGGTCTGAAGCGCTCACGACCAAGCCCAAGAAGCTCTCTCGAAGAGCGACCTTTTCCGATGTGGCCGAGCCCTTGGGGGCCTGGTTCGACGGAGTTGCTTACATGAAGCAAAAGGAGCCCAATGATGTCTTTGTGGCGGCTACGAAGAAAAAGTCATTTGGCATTCTTGGAGGGGGCATTTCTGGCCTCATGACATCTGTAAGTCCTCGGCTGCCCGTTGAAATTGAGATACATACTAATCCATCTCGTAGTTGATGCTGGAATCTGTCGGAATCCACAACTGGAAGATCATTGAATCTTCCAACCGCGTCGGAGGCCGCATCAGAACAACCTACTTGAACGGCACTGGCCCGGCCAATCACCAATACCACGAACTCGGCCCCATGCGTTTCCCCGTCTCGATCAAAGACTCGGATACCAACGAGACGTACCAGATCATGGACCACCGGATGGTATTCCAGCTTGCCGATGTCTTGAACGAGATGAACGCCGGCAACGATACCCTTCAGGTCAAGTTCATCCCCTGGATCCAATCCAGCGCCAACACTCCCGTGACAACCTCCAAGCGTCGACCTGATGGTACTTGGCCTGGCTCGACCGAAGTCGCCGAGGACCCAGAGTATGCTGAAGTGACGGTCTATTCCAACGCCACGGCCGTGGCTGAGGCCGAGGAAGCTCTCGAAGAAGTTCAGGGGATGACGGCGGAGAAGATCAAAATGTACGGCGAGAACGTCTTCAAGGCTCACAAGCAGGCTGTTGAAGAAGGCCTCTTTGATTTCTCTGAAGTGGAGTATCTGCGCTATGTCATGAAGACGGATCTCAACGTCACCGATGAGGTCACGTCAACGGCCTCCGTCTCACCAATGTGGGAGTACGATACCGTCTATTTCATGGCCACTGAGTGGCGCACCATTGACGGAGGTCTCAGCCGTTTACCCGCTGCATTCGAGAATCACGTCCAGGGCCGCGTTCTGTTCAACTCCAAGGTCCACGGCGTCAAGTACAACGACGATAGCGATACTCTCACAGTTTCTTACCGACCTGCTGGCAAGAATCCTCGAGATGTTACTTCCAGTACCGAGGAGTTCGACTACGTCTTCAACACGGTTCCCCTGAATCTGCTTCGCTTCTGGGAGCTGCCGGCCTACTCTAGCCTGATGCAGCGGGCCATTGACAGATACAACTTTGCCAACGCCGCCAAGGTAGTCATCCAGTACGAGACTCGCTTCTGGGAGCACCTCGAATATCCCATCTACGGAGGCTGCGGTCGCGTCAACCACCCTCTCATCGGCCAAATCTGCTACCCTCCTTTCAATATCAACGCCACCGGCCCGGGAGTCCTCCTGGCCTCGTACATCTCTGGTTCCGACGCGGACACGGCATGCGCCATGTCTGACGAAGAGCACGTTGCCTACGTGCAAGCTGCCGTCGCGGACATTCACGGCACCGTCGCCGAGGACAACTGGACGGGCAACTGGGACCGGCAGTGCTGGAAGCTGGATGAGAACCACGCCGGGTCGTGGGCGTCGCCTCTTGTTCCGCAGCAGCAGTTGTACATCCCGGCTTTTTGGAGAACCGAGTTCAACACGGTCTTTATTGGCGAGCACACGAGCTACACTCATGCGTGGATCTTTAGTGCCTTGGAGAGTGCTGCGAGAGGAACTGTTCAGATGATGTTGGATTTGGGCCTGGTTGATGAGGCGAAGCAGATTACGAACACGTGGATGGCTCGCTGGATCTCGCTTTAGGTCTTTCCAGGGGACATATCGAAGTGATGGCATTTGTGAGGTATTAGGACTGGTGAAGTTGCCTTTGCTACTATACCTCAATTTAGACGTGACTCAGGGTGGATAGGAGGCATATTCGAGTTATATGGTGCCGGCAAAAGAGACACGACATACAGAGTTACTACATAGCCTTGAAATTGTTTGGATAACTCAGTCGCATTCTTATACAGTCTGGTGATTTTATTTCTCAAACGGAGTAAATTTCTGTTGCTTCTTGTCCTTTAAATATCCCGACCAACATGATCGTCCATCCGTATCAGAGGTGCCTATAACTCCAACCCAACAACATCTATCACAAGTGCTCCCATTCACCACCTGTGGAACAGCTAGGCCGAGAAATAAATTTCCGCTGTAAAATTTGGGCAGGTTATATCCTGTCTCTTGCTCTCGGCTTGGTGGGCTCGTTGGGTTGGGTTGGCTTAGGTTAGGAGAATATGTACCTCAGGGTGAAGGCGGCGATGCTGCATCTCAAAGTTGTATTATGAGATCGATCACGACTTAAGAGTAATGGTCTTGATCTAGAAGGAAAAAAAATACTTTAATATTCGCGAGGGCTATGGCTGCATTTTTGTTTTGGGTTATACGGATGGCAATGCAGTTGAGCTTTATTAAGTTGAGACTTCGACCCGTATCTTCGGTTCTTAGCTAGTCATGCGTACTCAGGTACGACTTAATCCAAAATGGAAATAGCTTCAGCTCACGCACGACAACGGGGAACATTCAATATCGAGAATTCGAGATTCGTATTGTCTACAGGTCCTGTGGACTGCTGACTATTGAAGATTGGACTCCCAGTGTTAGTGCGTAGTTTCAACGAGACCATCCAAGGATAAAGACGCGGTCAAGTTCTTGTCACTCGTAATCTTCCAACTTCAACTTCCTTTCTCGCTTGCTCACCAAAGGACTGCTCGCACTAATGCGCGGCCAGTCATGCGCATCGAGGCAAGCTCGTCGTGAAGCAAGGACTCCAGGACGCACCCTTTCAACGACAACGTCTTCGTACGTGTCAAGCGCGTTTCGAAGGTCCGCAAAATCCTTTTTAAGGGCGAGTCGGGAACCAACATTTTCAATAAAGTCCAGCACGTCGATAATGCAGTGGTTGGCCCCCTCGCCTCGGTCTATTAAGATTAGCCCGTGTCTTCATACGTGATCAGGGTGAGACAACTTACACATAACCATGGCGTGTAGGGCATCGCCCATCAAGACGGCCCGACCCTTCGAGTGCAGTCCAATGGGAGGGGGAAAGTCTTGCGGCGCGAGATCCTTGATCTCTTCGTCTCCTGGAATCTTCACGGCCAACGAACGGAACGGCTCAGCCCAAGTATCGGCAAAGGCTCGAATTAGCTGATGCTTTCCTTCATTCGTCTCGGGCACCTCCAACGGCGTCGTGTTGCCCAAGAAGCCCTCGCGATACGGCCAGGACACGCACATCTGGCACTCATATTTGTCTGTGCTCGACTCGTTGCTCCCGGGGGCATCGAGAACTGGTATCAGTTAGCGGGCGCTCCACGCGGGATGCGACAGTGCTCACGGCTGAGATAGACAAATGTGTCGTTCTTGGAAGAGGTCCCTTGGGTGAAGAAGGGATCCAGCTTCTTCACCGGGGCAATCTGGTCGGGGGAGAGTCGCAGCCTCAACCCCAGCACGCGGATGGGGATCTTAAACATTGAGCTCTCGGGGAACAGTGCATGCCGGACTCTAGAGGAACCGCCGTCACATGCGATCAGCAGACGCCCGCTGGCCCTGGATTCATCATCGAACGTTGCCGTGACCGAGTCGTCATTCAGCTCCAGGCTGCGGAATGCCTTCCCCCACTGGAACGAGGAGTTGCCTCGATTAGCATCTGCATGTCACGTTGACGACCGGGCATTCAAGGGTAGGGGAAGACGACTGTACCGTACCTCGATGTTAATCCCGGTAGCGAGCAGTTTCCTGAGTCTGACCCGAGTGACTCGGATCCGCTGCGACTCCGGAGCCCGGGGGCTCTCAAACTTGCGCTCTCCTGTGCTGAGATCGTAGAAGGGGAACGCCGAAGACTCGCCCCTCTCGACGGCCAGACGATCGACGTAGGCATCGGGGATCTTGGCCACTAAATCGTCTGGGAGAATACTTCGAAGAGCCTCGAGCGACCAGTGGAGCGTCAAACCCCAGCCGACAGAACGGGTTGCCAGGTCTTCGTCACGCTCAAACACACGGAACGCGACGCCTTCTCTGCGGAAGTACTGGGCGAGCAGAAGCCCGCTAATTCCCGCCCCAATAATCAGCACAGGGTCGTTTCCGTTGCGTTGCGTCATTTTCCCGCTTCGTCTGGTGATTGCTTCTTGAAACGGAGGGAGAATCGAGGGGAAGGGGGGGGGACGGGGAAAGTGATCTTCGGATCCTCAATCTCGCCCGGGGTAACTGAATCTTAAGTCTGAAGGGGCCTTTTCAGAAGTGGGAGGTTCTTTGTCTCTTAGCGAGCTCCATTGTCACTTTGTCAGGAGACTGGTGAGGGAGGAGAGAAGCGGGAGCACGGGAGTAAGCCGGTCGGCATGGTTATCCTCGGCAGGGATGCGATCCTTTGTGTAAGGGAACCTTGCCCGTGGCATGGCTGGAAGCCGAAAAGCATCTTCTTATCCCTGGCTGTGATTTTCATGTCTCACGAATCCTTGCGAATATGCAATGGCACCTTGGACCCTTGAGGGGATGAATGGCATGATAAGGAGGTAATCTGATTGGTTAAGTTCTAGTATTGTACGGGAAGAAAACTCTCGGCACAGTCTCGTCGCCTTTTTATTCGTATTACCGGGATCCGCTGCGCCATCAATGCTCGATCCGAAAATGTAGGAGGACGGCCAACTAAACAACAACCAACAACAAGCAACCAACAAGCTCCCAACAACAGCTGCCAACGAGGCGATTTATCCTTTTTTTAAAAGGACCAGCCCCCCTGGATTTCTAATACGTATACCGGAATCGCTTGTTCTCCTTGTCGGTCATGGTGGACCACACCTCAGGAGACAAGTAGGCATCCTCGGTCTGGTTTGCGGCATTGCCACGTCTCTTGTTGGCCCAGACGTAGTAGAGGAATAGGAGAAACGTTGTAAAAGCACAGCCCGCTTGCGTGCCCATGACGGCGAGCTTGGCCGGACGAAAGTCGGGCGCATCCTTGGCTTGGAAAGTCTGCGGCCCAATGATGTTGCCGATGGAAAAGGAGCCGCTGACAACAGCAGCAGCAAAGGCTCGCTTGGTGGCACCACCAAAGTTGGCTGCAGTCCACTGTCGTGTGTTGGTAAGTGGTGTCTTGTATGGTGGTCTGTAACTTACGTTGTAGAAGATGGTCAAAGGGGCCACGACGGCGTTGACGAGATAGATGCCGGCCAAAACTCCTTTCCTGTGCTTGACATCCAAGAAAGACATGAGAGCACCACCAATAACCCTGTTCCTCGTTAGCTGCGGCCGCAACGGACCGGGATGTGGGATGTGGACGTACGCCGGGATGATGCATGCAATGATCCAGGCCCATCGATGAGACTGCTTGCGGATGCCGTAGCCAACAAACAAAGTGAAGAAGATGCTGACGACGCCAGAAGGCATGTTCATGAGAGCCGCTTTCTTGGGCGTGTATCCCAGGCTGGTAATGAGCGTTGCCGAGTATGTCGTCACCACACCGCTAGAGACGGAAAGCTTTGGGAGGTTAGAAACGGTACCGCACACGGGAGCAAGGATTTGGGTTACCAGAATGACGGAAAGAACCATCAGGTACAGCTGAGGATCGCACAGTGCTTCCAGGATCTCCTTTGGTCGGAACTTGCGGCTCTCGATGCCAGTCTGATTCACGCTCACATGCTTCAGGAGCGCGACCTTTTCGGCGTCAGACAGCCACTTGGCCTTCATGGGCGTGTCCGGCACGAGGAAGAAGGTGCTGAATCCAATAGTGACTGTAACGACGCCGAGAACAATGAACATGATGCGCCAGCCCTCAAGACCAGCATGAGGACTAACGTGTTGAAAACCGTGCGACACGGCACCGCCGATGATTTGGCCGATGCCCAGTCCGACGTACCAGAAGGAGAAGCGGGGTGCCTGCTCGGACTTTGTGTACCACTGGCTGCTGATGAGGAGCAGAGACGGCCCGATGGTGGCCTCGAAGATTCCCAGGAAGATGCGGGAAACGAGGATGGTCTGGTAGTTGTGAGCGGCGGCACCGCACGCAGTGGCGATGCCCCAGAGAGTGACGTTTGCTCCGAGCCATTTGGCCGCCGGGACCATTTGGAGGAAGTAGACTGGGGAGGTGAGAGAGTGGTAGGCTTTGGAATGTTGAGACACTTACTGTTCGGCACCTCGAAGCAGAGCAGTCCGACAAAGAGGAAGGTCGCAATGTTGGAGAACTCGTTGCCCTTGAGGTTAAGATCCGTCTTCAGGCCCATGACGGCCGCATACTGCAGAGGCCCAATTAGCGAGAAGGCCTCGGAAGGGAACTTCCGGACACCATGACACGTACGTTGAGGATGACCTTGTCCAGGAACTGCATGGTGTAGCACGCAAACATGAGAGGCACGATGCGAAAGTCAATCTTGCGTCGCAGCGCGTCAATATCGACCGAGTCATTCTGGACAACGGCATCGCGGTGCTTGTCGAGGAACTCCCACGCTTGGTCGACGCCGGCCTCGGAAGAGTCGGAGGAGGACGGCTTCTCCCTGAACGAGGTTTGGCCGACTTCGACGTAGGCTTTGACTTGGGTTTCTTCTTCCATGGCGTCGGGTCACTCGGGTGCCACTGGTGGTGTGACGGATAGATGAGACTCGAGAGAGTGACGAGAAGGAAATTGGAGAGAGTGAGGACTGGAAGGAAAAGGAACTGCAGAAAGGAGGGGCAGACAAGTTTAGAGAAGTGATATAGACGGGAGACGGGAGACAGAGAGGGACTGTGCCACTTGACAATGACTGGAATAGCAGCATTACATACGCAGCACGGGGACGCCACACAGGAAGAAGGAGGAGGCCAAGAAAGGTCGGAAACTCCAGAAGGAGTTTCGATGAAGAACCCCTGGGACATGGGTTCGCACCGGCTACTGTACGAAATCCATGATATCCCGTAACCGACCGTCGACGGCCCGCCGCTAGACAACGGTGCGTAGTTGCATTCTGGGCCGCCGCGTACATGACGAAACATACGAGTACCCCGAGAGAGCAACTCGCAGCTCCGGATGCCCTCTTGACTCTGAACCTCCAGTTCCCTGCTCCCTCCGACGTGGAGCCGACTCAACCTGTCCGACCAGGGGTGACCTCCGCATATCTGTTGGTTGAACGATATAGATGCATACCCTGGATCTCCGTGTCCATGCCATCCTTGCACAACTGCCGATCTTTGCCCGACTCTCACGCCGTTGGTCGAGGGCTTTTTGCATATTCTCCCTTGCATCCGGCTCACCTGCTTGGTCGCTCCGGGAGTTTGCATGCTTGCTACTGTATATCCCGGGAAACCAACCAGTTGGACGGCAGCAAAAAAGGTTCTGGAAGAAATCGTGCCACGAGCTGCAGGCGGCGTGCAGGCATACCTCTTGTCGACCGACAGCGGTGATTACGACTCCCCGATGCGACACAGCAAATCACTCAAGATTAAAATCAGTCTTTCTGTCATGTCTCGCTTAGTTCTGGTTGAACGATGCAGAGTTTTATCGCACCACGGGGGGGCCTCGATCGAGTCGCCGGGTCGGTCTCGCAAGCCATAGGGGGGAGAGACCAGTGGGAGATTTAGCAACAGACAATGGAGCAGGACGGGAGTCTTCCGAGACCCTTTTTACCTAGGTGAGAGCTTCCCGTCTTTGTACATGTTTTCGAATCCTTCTTCTCTCGTGTCTCGAATCCTTTTGGTCCCCCCTCCTGCATCGCCAACCCGCCAAGATGAGATGGGTCAAGAACGCCACAGACGAGGTGAATTCCGAGTCCCAATACCCCGTCATCATCGCAGTCTGCGTCGTGCTGTCTGTGCTGTCAGTCTCTGTCGTTTCGACTAGGCTCTGGGTTCGATACAATGCGCGTGGCCTCCGCGCCGACGACTGGTGGTCGGCCATGTCCATGGTCTTTGCCCTCATCTACTCTGCGCTCTGCATTACTCGTAAGGCGGGAAACGAACCAACGCTGAATAATTAACTGAGTTGGTTCGCTGGCTAACAAACGTTTCATCTTTAGAGACCAGATACGGCCTGGGCCTCCCGCTCCTTTCGCGGCCCGACGAGAATCTCGTCGTCTACACTAGAGTCAACTTTGCCGGTCGGCCGTGGTACCAGCTGGGCATCAGCTTCTTCAAGCTGGCCTTGTGCATCAGCTATCTGCAGCTGCTGCAGGGGACGGATCATAGAACGTACCGCATAGTCGTCTGGGCTAGCATGGTTCTCATTCTCCTCGGCCATCTTGGGTGCACTCTGTCGCTCATCTTCGCCTGCAAGCCGGTAAGGAGCAGACTTTGAAAATTGTGGCCGGATCGCTGACTGGTGATATTCAGGTCCGCAAGTCATGGAACCCCAATATGGACGGAACGTGCCTGGCTGCCGGTCCTTCGTTTACGGGATATGCCATCATCACCATCGTTTCGGACATTGTCGTTGCTCTCCTGCCCGTACCGGTCCTCCTCAAGCTCGAGATTCGCCTGAAGAAGAAGATAGGACTGATCGGAATCTTCGCCCTGGGACTTTTCACGACCTTGTGCTCCATCCTGCGTTACCTCCAGATTGACAGGATATCTACTGGCGACGGCAACTCGACCATGCTCGTTCTTTGGGGGACCATCGAGTTCAATGTCGGCGTACGGCTTCTCCCTTAACCCCTTTTCAACTTCAGCTGACATTTTGTAGAACATGGTCTCTTCGCTCCCTTACTTAGCCCCCATATTCATCCGAAAAGCCAAAAACTACCGTTCCAAACATTCCGACGAATACAACACACCGAGTCGAAGAGGACGAAGCGGTGGCATCAAGGGTTCCCACTACAGACTAAACGACCTGAGCCACGATCAAGAGGGAGGCGTGATAACCGCAGCACCCAAGTCGCGCAACGACAGCGAGGAAAATATTCTCTCCAGCAGCGGCGGCATCGTCAAGTCACTGACATATGCCGTCAATGTTCGTGAGGCACCGACTCGGAGTCAGTCGTCCACGGGGATCAGCTCCGATGACTCGATTGGGAACCATGAGGCTGTGATTCGATAAGAATTCAATGATGGGTGCAGGGCACTCTTTTTTGGCAGATTCTCGAATATTCAAGCTGAGAAGGAATGTTGGGAGCAAGCGAGGGCGCATCGGGTTTGCTTCATAATAACATCATAGAACCGCTAATGTACGATATCCCCCATCCTTTTTCCCATATCCCGCCAGTTGTTCTCACTCAGTAAATGTCTAGACTAGTATCCTCTAAACTATCCCTAAATGTCCCACTAGATAATCATGAAATAACAATTATGTCTACTATAATATCCTTATTCCTAAGTTCCATTCCTCTAGCAGAAACTTGAAAGGGCACGGAGACTCGATTCTGGACTGCGCCATATCCCACGCTGGACACCTGAAAGCCCTACTAGACGAGATCGCACGGCAGTATATCCCGAAATGGTTCCTGTCCAGCACTCAGCCGGATCACGAGTACGACTCTGATGAAGCCTGCGACTTGTACGTACAGTAAGGTATAGTTTTATATCGAGTTGGTGTTTATGTCGAGTTACCTCCATGGCTTCGCATTCACCGATATTTATGATATTAGATCCTTCAGTTCCATCAATATTTCTGTCGGCGATTCTCCATCAGCTCGATTGTTCAACCAAGTAGTCCATCCGTGCATGTACTCCATTCCATCTTACGCAAGGTGATCTTTCGATTGACAGCCTTACCAAGCAACAATTACTCGCTCCTCTTCAAAGATATGAGTAAGACCTTCTTTCATCTGAATGTCACATTGCCGCTCGTATGTGGAGTCTTGGACATCGCGGTCTCAACATGAACTCGGCGCAATGTCGACGCAGGCGCACCCGAGTTCGAGGAACGGGAGAAGGAAGTGCTCCATGGATGCAAATGCATGAGAGAAGAAAAAGAAAGTGTATCGGGCATGTTCTCGCTGCGAACGCTACTGGCTGAGATTTTCGGAAGGATCAGAGTCAAGGTCGACGGTTTATCTACAAATTGGCAGGTTCAACTTGGTCACTCTACAATTACCTGAGACCTTTCAGGTCGTTGCGAATTCCAGATTGGTCGATTTATCCCCTAATACTACATGTATTGTGCGGTGCACCCTCGCGCTGGTCCATAAACTCAGTATGGAGATTAATTTGATCGTTATCCGCCCTAATGAAGAAGCCCGCCAACCTCCCACAGATTTCATGTCCACGGACCGTAGTCCTAACGGATACGCTGGACTCGGTCCAAGTATCTCGCACTCTCATGTCGTCAGACGGAAGACGATTGTCGGATGGCAAATCGATCGGCGCATAAAGATCGGGAATGAGAATACCGTGCTCCATCTCGACCACGCGTCTTCCGAGCGCTTGCATCGTCCCTACTTCCCAGAGATTCTCGCGGGGAACGCCCAGGATCGCCATGAACCGCAGGGCTTGGAGCCGCGTCTCCAGGCACCGGCACTTCATGGCGATGAAGAAGAGCATGGGCGTGAAGCCCGTCTCGAAGATGAATTTTGGAGACCTGGATGTCACCTGAGAGCCCTCAGGCAGAGTCGCCACCAGCGGTGTGCACTTCTCGATGAGTTGCCGGAAGTTGTCAATGTATACATCGTAAGCCGTTTCGTCGTTGGTGAAGGCCATCTCGGACCAGATGCGGCAGACTTCGTGTCGGACCGAGAGGAACACGCGCGACATCTCCTTCATGTAGGCCTCGCCGAGCTGGAAGTGCTCGGTGACGGGCGTGGCGGCCAGTATGGACCTTCCCTCGAAGCTGTCAAAGAGCACCTGCCATTGCTCCAAGAGGACCTCGATGCCTCTCTGCCTCGTTCGCAACTGTTGGGGAACGGCCTCAAATCTGCAGCTCCCCAGGCGATACGGATCGCCCTGTCGCACCAATTGCAGCGTACGGCTAAAGATGGCATCCATCATGGAATGCGCATCAGAAAACGACGAAAAGGAATCCGGACAAGGGCTCTCCAGAGCAGTCAAGTTTGGAAAATTGGCAGCGTCGTTGCCAAAGAAGAAGGGAAACACGCTCAAGCGTCGGAAAACCGGCACGAGATACTCCCTGACCCAGGGCACATCCGGGCCAATCTTCTCCAAGATAGCTACACCGTGCTTGCAGTGCTCAATGGCGGCTTCTCGATTGGACTGCAGAAACTCGATGCAGATGAAGAGCACGCAGACCAGCAGCACGAGTGGCTGGTTGTTCATGGACTTGAGCTCGCGGATGGCGGCGTTGTAGTGGCTCAGAGCGAGTCTGCTGTCCCGAAGGCGGACTCTGGGCTCTGCGTCGGCTTGGACTTGTTCGTATAAGGTGCTGATGGCGACGACGGACTGCCGGACCGCGGGCTCGAAGTTGCTAAACTGCATGACCAGCTGGGTCCAGAAGTAAGGGTCCGTCGCGCCGGATAGGAAAGGACCGGCTATTTCGCAGAAGAACTGCAGGGCTCGTCCTTCGTCCACCGTCTCGGCGCCCGGGAACGCTTGGCGCGGGCGGACAGAGAGAAGTCCGTCTTCTCTGGCTGCGGTATAGCCATCGCACTTGCGGCCGGTTCGGAGGCAGCGATTGCAGTGTGGCTTGCCCTCGTCGCACTTGACCTTGCGGACTCTGACATGATTAGTACCGCGTCTCTTCAGCGCGCTTCTCCATGGCCCGAGCCGTCACTTACTTGCAGGTATGACACCCCGTCCTCACTTTACGACTTCCTTTTCGGGCCATTGAATCGACGATGATTGCTCACTTCGCTTCGAGTCCGATGTATCCGTTATTGACAGGTCCACCTGGGGGAGAAGCTGCGAGATTCGGTAGTTTGGCTGGTATGTAAGTGGAATCATGTCGTCGGATGCGAGGAGGGCAACGGCTTTGTAGTCCGAGCTATCAAATGAAGCTTGCTTCGTCGATGCGCTTTCCAGGACTTGGAAGGATCTCAAGCGGGGGCTTCAGGGATAAGTCCGACCTGGCCAATTGAGAGGCGGTATTCAAGTGGCGCAGTTCATGGATCATCGCGGATGAAGTCTTAGTGTAAGTCGACATCCCTGTTTCTCGTCTCAGCCAGTTCAACGGCTGGTGAACCAAGGAACAATTCAAGTTGCATCTTTCAGTGTACGGTTGCATGGAAGAGTTTAGACTAAAGGCAGAATATAAATATAGATCATTCAATTGATTTCTTACTAAAGCCTAGTGCGAAGATTAATGCCTTTTGTCATCATGACAATGATAAGAGCGAGGGATTCAAACGCGTCATTAGTATTGGGTGTCATAAACGGGAATCTTTCACATTAAGCATACTCCTATCATTTATCCGTATAGTGTACACATGTCCCTAAACCGATTCCTTCCTTGGAACTACCTAGGTAAGCGCTCGCTGCTTTACCCTCAGCTCAAACTATCAACAAGCCCGGCCTGTTTCGGGCTTTACCATTGGCGGTTAAACCACGTGACCTACTGTGGTTGGACTGACATGTTCCGATTTCACAAAGTCGTCTACATTTCCTGGCCCATTCCTGCTTTTTCTCCTTCATTCGGAATACATCGTCATGGCTTCCAGCGAACCAGTCCAGTTGGCCAAGATTGATATCCTGGAGAGCAGCCGTCGCCACGCTTTTGAGCAGGCTTTGATGCGCGTGTTACAAACTGAGCCAGCAGAACAGGCATTCGCCGAGATTATTGACGGACTCCCGACCTACAGTTCATACGCGGACTTTCACTGGGTTCAAGATGGACACCCAGCCACTTTTCACGAAGAACTCTGCCCCGGCATTCTGGAGAAGACACGCGAGTTTCGATCCGCCTTTAGTGCCACAAGCCTGACTTTTAAATCGCCCGTAGGTTGTGTTTCCAAGAGTTCTCTGGAGTGTAGATGATAATGTCGCGTCTTAGCTTCTGCATGCATTTGCGCAAGCCGCTCTTGGCTCCAAGGTCTTCCACTTACGCCTTCTAGAACTATTGGCGGTATCGTGCCACCAGATCGCAGTACATCTGTATCAGCTTGATGGGGTCAATCATAAACACGCCGAGTATGAAATATGGAAGCATCAACCACGGGATATGAACAGCTGGGATTCATTTCGGCACCCAACAGCCTTCACTGCCTCCTCGTACTTTGCAGTTCACCAATACCCCAATGGGGATGCTGATGTGGTAGGCTACTGGGCCGAATCGAAAATATTGGGGGGCGTCCTACTCTTTGACAGGGGAGAGTCCGAAACTGAAGTAAGCACAGCTTTTGAGTACTATGTATACGTGTATTGACTGGGCTCAGTGCCGGGAAGTGTACGTCCATGGCGCTTATCACCGGGGCCCTTATACACTATTCCCCCCCACGACGGAGCAACTCGAAGAGCTCATGGAGTTCCTGCTCGGTGAGCGAGATGGCTCTGTTGATGTAAAGAGCCCCTTGCCCATTAGAGCCAGCTCAAAGAACCGCTGGCGCTGGCACGCATGGGATGCAGCCCAGAACCACATCTTTCGCGACAAGTACGAGCGATACATCAGCGCAACGAGGCCGCGGATATCGTACCGGTCATCGATGGACTGGCCTGAAATAGCGGATGAACTGTTCTTGGTCAACGCAATGCACGAGCACCGCGAGGGGAAGATTTTGGACAAGGAAAAGATACGGGCGGCGGTGGAACGATTGAAGGAGGTCACTCCATCCTCACCTGTTTGGGGCTACCACATGACAGGATTTGATGGAATGCTATCGCTTGGCGAATAGATTCATCTCAATTTTCTTGTGCGTTTGATAATCCAAGCATTGAGTTGAAATAGCACGTTATGGGAATGTACCAAAATGAAGCCAGTCCGCAGATATCGTCAAGACTTGGGGAGTTGGTTTCAATAGGTGTCGGACACGCAGGCGGTAATCATCACTTTGTACATCGGTATGGAGAGTGGTATCGAACTTGACTTTCTGGCAGCAGCCGTTCTCTTTATGACCGTACCTAGAACCAAATATACATAAAAATGCTAGTTATACTACCTAGTGACAACATCCAGCAGGGCAGCGCGGCCATTTTCATATTTGCCTATTTTATTCCGGAATCCGCAGCATGCTTGAACTGTCCAGTATGTGTATAAATAGAAAACCATTGGAGTATTTCTCAACTCAGCTTATTTACTTGTGGTCCTGGTGTCAGAGCGTCCCGAAAATCTCATGAGACTGCTCGGCGCTCTGTGTTGAGATTGTGTCAACATTTGCTTCCAATCCACGTGTTGCTTCCGTCACAGACTAGTCGTTTAACATTAAAACGGATCAAGTCAACATGACAGCTCAGAGACGACATGGTGTCATGTTTCCCAGTCCAGAACGTACTCCGTCCACGCGCTGCTCTTACAATGAACCGTCTCTCCCGAGAACGGGAATGAAAGGCCAAGCGTCGTTCCTTCGACTACACTTCTCGCGGACGTTATACACCCCCCTACCGCTTAGACATGCCCAAACACAATAGTAACCAGAAATCGAAAACAGTACCCCCCCAGAAACTCCAAGTCTCGCGATTCTCGCCCCCTTGGTGTCGCCAAGCCCCGGCTAGGGCTCTCCCTAAGCGAATCACAACCCCCGCAACCATCTGTTCCTGGAGAAATCCGGGGAAGTGGGCTGCCTGGGCTCAGACCGTGATTGATGAAGTCGTCGTTTGTCTGGTCAATTCCTCCTCGGAGTCTGGCCGCTCGAGAGCCTGGGCTCGGAACGATCAGTCGGGTGAGATGATTGCCGTATACATATTATGTGTCATGCATTCCCATTGCATCCTCTCGTCTTTCCGAGACGAAATTGGACTTCTCCTTGATCACATGGGTCAAGCGTGGGGAAAGCCCATGTCCAGTCCTCTGCCCTTCACCAACTCAACAAAAAACACCAACCCCTTCCTTCGCCATACAACCCAGCAATGACGGAAATGACTTGAAAATTTTCATCCTGCATCGCCCTAACAACCTCGGGAGATGAAACGAGTCCGGATCCAAAAGACCAGAGTCACGGGACTCGGCACACGTCGTACAGCCACGCACGAGGGGCTCGAGGAGGAACTAATTACCCCCATATTACCCTCACAAAACTCCAAGCGCCGTGACAGAATCCAATCGAATACACAAAGGTCTGCAGAACCCTTGTTGGACGAGGTTGACCACGTGAAGGGAAGATATTTTTTCGGCCTTAGGTAAAAATAACGTAAATGTTGATTTGGCTTTCACGATGCATTCAATTCGAAATTATGACAGAAAGGTGCAGCTCCGGAAATCGGAATGGCTTCAGTCTTTCAGGTATAAGAGGCTCTTTGGGAGACAGGAAAATGGAAAGACATCGAACAGCATCACCACAACTCGAAAAGCATCATCGCAACTCGAAGAGCACTATAAAAACTCTCAAGCATCAAGAATAAACTCCGACGAAGCAACACCCCTTCAGAATGCCTACCGCAGTACAGGTTGGTCCTCATCGACTCCCAACACATTCGAAAAGACGGTTGGCTTAGACTCAGTTCCTTTCTCTCGCTTAGATCCCTCCCGCCGCCCCCTCGACCCTCCGCCTCGCCGTTGTCGAATTCGAAACCCCCCCAAACGATGTCTTTGAGAAGCACGGCTCGTACGGCGACATTGCCGTCAAGCTCCTCCGGCGCACCCTCGCGTCCTCGGCCGAGGAGACTCCCTTGTTGAAGGTGACCAAGATCTGCGCGCTGGATGAGGACATATTCCCGGAGAACGACGAATTCGATGCCGTTCTGGCGACTGGGAGCAGTAAGATATCATTGCATTCCCATAGTCGGCCGAGTGCTAATGGCCAACCCTGTTAGAGTACACCGTCGCCGACGACAATCCCTGGGTTCCCTCGCTGATCGGCTTCATCCAACGAGCATACGCTGCCGAAAAGCCCCTTGCCGGAATCTGCTACGGCCACCAAATGATCACGAGAGCCCTAGGGGGACGAACCTCGCGAAACCCCAGCGGCTGGGAGTTGTCCGTATGCAACGTCAACTTTACGCCCTTGGGCACCGACATCTTTGGTTCGGAATGCCTCGTCAGTAAAACCCCCCCTGAACAAGCGAGAAATGAATCTAACGACGAACAGGACATGTACCAAATGCACCGAGACGCCGTCATCTCACCACCTCCCGGCGCCCAAGTCATTGCGTCCAGCCCTGGTTGCGGCGTTCAAGTCATGTACCAGCCTGGAAGGATCCTGGGGTTTCAGGGCCACCCCGAGTTTGATAGGCCAATTACCGAGTCGCTGTTGGTGCAGAGGCTCGAGGAGGGGATTCTGGAGAGGTCGGTGTACGAGGAGGCGCTGTCTAGAACGGGGCGTAAGCATGACGGAGCATCGATTGCGACAGTCATGTGCAAGTTCTTTTGCGGAAAAGTTTAGTTTATTTTAGAGGCATATTTGAATAGCGTTTGGAGACTCGTATAGATTCATGACAAAGAGAAAGAATGACCCCTTGGCCACTTGGCCCCTGAACTCCCACCAGCGCGACTAGACCATGGTACCAACCTTTCGACACTGGATATTCTCGATCTTCTAGACATGACAATCTTCTTGCAAAACTCCCCCATGCCCAATAGCTGTATCACACACGTAAAATCAACATCCTCCTCCTCCACCACAACCGCCACCACCACCACCCCCTCCACAACCTCCTCCTCCTCCTCCTCCTCCTCCTCCACCTCCTCCGCATCCTCCTCCACTACCACCACAACCTCCAGCAGCACATCCACCGCCATCACTCCCACAAGAACCAGCAGCCACGCCCCCTCCGCAACTCCCCGTCGCGCAGGCAGCCCAGCCACCGTTCCCGGCTCCAGACGCCGTATACCCCGGATCCCACGCATAGTACATGCCGGGCGTGAAGTAGAGCGGATACATCCAGGGTCCGTACACTGCACACCGATTAGAAATGGACAAGTCCCTGTTGAAACTCGAACTTACTGTAGTAGCTATACCCCCAGTGCTCGTAATATTGGTCTCGCGGTGGCAGCTTGCGGCCCTTCTTCTCGGCGCGCTTGCACGCCTTCTGGTAGTTGTCCTCGAGGCGACGCCGGTGAACTTCGGCATGGTGGTCGTAGACAGACTTCTTGGTCGACGAGAGGAAGTCGTTGGTCTTGACGGCGTTGTGAGCCGACATGTGCGCCGAGTTGTCGGGCGGGCAGAGATTGGCGTTGCCAGAGGTGTGGAAGCCTTCGGAAACTGTAACGGGTTAATTTTATGTCTCATTGGGTGATTATGGCTCATACTCTTTTCGTTGCCGGAAAGACCCAAGGCTCGACCAAGCGACGAAATGTGCGAGGTTCGAACCGATTCGCAGTACCAGCAGGTGCACTCCGAGTACACCTCGTCGTACGTCTCCTGATACGTCTTACTCGTCCACTCAAACGCTTCCTGCAGCTTCCCCTCGTCGACTTTGTCATCATGCCGAGTAAACCTCCGGACGACCTTCTTAGTGTAGGCGTAGTAAGCCGAGGGCGACAACTGGTGAGTGTGCCAAGCCAAGTCGACGTCGAGCGTGGGCACGGCAATCTTGTTGTGATACTTGCCCATGATACTCAAGAAGCGCTTGTACTTCGCACAGAGCCTCTCCATGGTATTGCTCGCCGTCGGGGAGTGCAACCAGTCGATCTTGCACATCTTCTCCGTGAAGATGCCCTGACGCATCACGGCGCCGCAGAGGTCGAGCGCGAAGGGACTGAAGTTTTCCCAGTAGCGGTTCATCATCTTGCGCACGCAGAGGCGCGCGATGGGCGCGAGCCGGATCATGCGGACCCTGGACGGCTGCTCTATGGCTCGAAGCGAGCTCTGCTGGGAGATGGCGTCTTCGACCAGCTTGCGCACGTCGTCCATTGTAGGCGGCGCGATGCAGTGCGCAGAGCTGACAAGCTCTTGCACTTGGATGCGGAGGACCATTTGGACCATGCGGTTAGGAAAGGTCTGGGGGTTTCGCTCCAGGACGCGCGTGGGCTTGAACACGGTTGGCTCGCCCGACGTCGGGTCGATGATAGTGCCGGGCATAGGCCAGTGGTTGACCAGGAGCTCGCGAGTGTCCTTGCAGAACTTTGCCACGCTGAGGAACTCCTTGGTGATGCGCGTCGAGCAGTCGCTGTCGGGACACCTCGTGTACAGCTTCCCGTCGCCGTAGCCGGACCCGATGAGCCCGGGGAAGTCGGCCGCCTTGGGATGCTCTTCGAGTCCGCAGGTAGTCCACGGGATGTCCACCTTTGTCGAGCACACCTGGCAGTTGATGGTCTTGATGATGGGGTCGTCGGTGTTTTCCCAGTAACGCCCTGTCTGCTCCATCCAGCGGGCTTTGTCTTTGTCAGGGACGGTATAGTTGAAGCCGGCGTCGATGGCTTTGTTGATGCGCTTCCAGGGCATTCCGCTCCTCCAGAGACGACGGTGGCCGGCGCGGAGGGAATCTTCGAGGAAGTTGTAGGGGTTCAGCATGTGGGAGTGATAGACCATCAGGACATCTAGCGAGTCAGAATGAGACTATGGCAATCAGACCCATGACATAACTTACCAAGAGGGGGAAGATTTTGACTCTTCCAGTACTCAGAATCTTTCCCATTCGTGAATTCATCATACGAATCCGAATGAATCTCCTCCATGTCTGCCTCGGTCAATCGCGACCCCTCGGTGAGGCTATCCCACCACGCCTCATATCTGTCAACCGCGCGAGCAACGTAGAGAGCCCATCGCTTCTCCCGTAGCTTGCTGAGCACCAACAGCCTATGCTTGTCGTCTTTGAGTTTCGCATTCACCTCAGCGCTCTCCATGACTTCCCCTTCCTCCGTAACCGTCATGTTCCGCTCGGCGCGCGTATCCCAAATCCCCCACAAGCCATCCTCATAACCAACATCCTCCTTGAGGTTCTGGAAGGCGAAGAGCAACTTGAGGTGGGCGAGACAGCTGTTCGGCTCCGGGTCTCCGGGTCTGGAATGGAGCGTGAGGTTCGCAAAAGCGGCTGAAGGGTCGAATGCCGGAGGATCGTCCGCTCCGGACGGGCCGGCCTTGGCAGTGCGAGGGTCGTACGGCGGCGGTACTTCCATGGTGAGATAGCTCCGAATCTTGGTTTCTTTGGAGAGTTTCTTGGCAGTGCGGGGGAATAACTTAGTTGGGGCGGGAATAGCATCCGTCTTTTATCATCTTCTCGATCGGAGCTGCGCCACCCAAAAGCGGCTGTGTTCCGCCCGTCTTCTTCCATCGGGCGAGTCGGGCGAGAGGCAGAATCAGGGACACCGTGTCCAGCAGGTGTCACTAGTTGGTCAATGACTGATCAATGCCAGACACGGGGTCATCATTGGGCTTTTCCATAGGGCCATAGGCTTTTGTGTTGCCAGCACAAGGCAGATCCCGCCAAGTGACATCACGACTCGGCGCCCGGCAAGGCGCATACTGGGCGAGTCGGGAAATCGCCGAGACTCCGCTATTGATGCAGGAACACGGTGAGACAAGGACTTATAATATCGCAGCCTCCGACTTGCATTGAACTTGTTGTATTGTCGTACGACAGAGTCTCGGAGTTTTCAGTCTGTACCTATTCGTAATCCTACATGTACTAATCCATTATCCGGGTGCCTACCCAGTTGGCCAATGGTGCCTGGGAAGTGGCGATACCTGGATGACGGAGGTTCAGGAACCTAAGGAGACGCACATATTATAGTATAGTCACCGCAGCTCTAAGCATCATCTATACCACTCAGCTGCACCTTCCCCCCTTCGAGTTCTTCCTGTGCCCGCTTCAACAATAGAATGTTACCAACAAAGGTCAAGCCGTACGCGAGACCCAGGCTGACGGGATCAGTACCATTCCTAAAGCCCGCCGCGTGCGTGAAAAGCTTGCCAGTCACCCTGAACCACTCCTCAAGCGCCAGCTCGGTCGAGTACGACCCCTTAACATCGACCGTTTCGGCCATGGTCCACACGAGAATCCCAATCTGCCCGCTCGCCGATATCACGCCGCAAACGTTGTCTATGTGCTTGCTCCAGGAACGCGGGATATTCGCGATGCCCCGACGGCCCAGCTCGCGAAGCGCGGCACAAAGGTGCTGTCCGTCTTGAGCTTGCGCGTGATAATGTCGCCGCTCGCCGATAGATCCCAGTCCGACAGCTGGGCAAACTGGGTGAACCAGAGGGCGGTTTTGCCAGTGGCAGACACGATAGCCCACAAGACTGTGCCCTCGGGTCTGAATATGCCGGGGAAGGTCACGCAGTTGTACCAGAACACGCCGCCGACGGCCACGATGGCTCTGATGATCTTGTTGGTCGCCGGGTGGGCTTTGACGAAGTCCCTCTGACTGTCTGAGTTGTTGTCAACGCTCTGCTGACGGACCGATTTGCTGCTTGGGCGGTTCGATTCCATCCTAAGTGATCCAACGTTCAGGGCCCCCATGGTGCCTCCTGGCTTCATCTCCGGTATGGCCTGGGATGCTGAAATCTCCTGGCCAGACTCTGTTAGTTTCTCCGACCGAAGTCTGCCCATGCGCTTGTTGAGCTCTTGCTCGAGCAATTGAGGACGGATGTAAGGCTCGACGCCCTCAATGTCTTTGGGACTGGATCCCGTCACAAGCTTGTAGACGAGAGTGGCGGGTATGGCTATGATGAGATACACGGCGTCGAGGAACGTGAGGTCACTACCGGTGATGCCCTTGTAAAGGGGAGAGATGACTGGGATGTTGATCTTCGCGTTGAGCTTGTCCGCAAACTCCAAGAGGAGGTCGCTCAAAGACCCGAGGATGGCGGTGACCACAGAGGAAACAAGGCCAAGGAAGTCGTCGAGTAGATCAAACCCAACCTCTTTGGTGATATCGCCGAGGGTGACGTCATCCTTCAAGAGAAGCTTGATGATGTTGATCCCCAGGCGCTCGATGAGAGCCCTGGCTTCATCCCAGATATGCTGCAATCTGTTCAAGAGCCTGTCAAAGACAGACTGCCCTGGCTGAGGAGACCCCAGCGTGCCGCCGCTGTGCTTCATATGGTAGAGACCAAACTGCCCCTGTGGGCTCAGGATCTGTTCCAGGATGTCGAGAGACCCGGACTTGTTCTTGTGGCCTCTGCGGCCATTGGCACCTAGGTTGATGCCCATAATCTCTAAAGGCACATCAGCCTGCTTGAGCAGTCGGAGCTTTGCTCGAGTGTTGTCGAAGAAACCCTGGAATTTGCCCTCCAGGCTGGTGACGAAATCAGCGGCAAGTAGAATGCCCTGCGTCGTGACATTGACCAGGACAGTCTTGACGGCAACAATGTCGTCCCACGAAAATAGGAAACCCAGCGCCTGCTTGATCAGGTCCCATCCTTCAGAAATGGCTTCCAGAACGGTCTGAATGGCCGCCGCCACGTGCTGAACCGTCTCCATAATGAAGTTCCAGACCTTCTCGCCCAATTCGACGACAAACTTCCAGCCTTGCTTAATCTTTTTGACAACGCACCTCGCGGTCTCGTTCGCTGACAGGATGGCGTATAATGCTCCCCAGAAGCCACCTCTAGGTGTTGGTTGCGGTAAAGGGGGCAGGAGTCCGTCGCTCGCTGTCGATCAAGTCTGTAATCATCAGCAACTAAACATGCCCTACATCGGCATG
>JAMQMW010002054.1:10867-39963 GCA_024115155.1 Thelonectria blattea
TCGGGCATAGGAGGAGGAGGTGGCGGCGGAGCGGCGGGAGCGCCGGTGCCGGGCAGAGGAGGAGGCGGAGGCGGAGAGATGGGAGAGTCGCTGCTCTGAGGAACGGGGCTGGCCGGCGTTGACCCTCTGCCCGTGGCCGAGAGCGGTCGAGGCGGCGCCATGGTGCCAAACAGGATAGATGCAAGCTGAGCAGCGCTGCCGCCGCCGGGACGGTCGTCGTCGGAATCGTCATCGTCCGAGTCCTTGTCCGAGCCCCAGTCGTCCGAGTCGGCACGTCTGCGCGAGCGTGACACTGCGGCAGCGGGAGGAGCAGGAGCCGGTACCGCTGCTGCTGCTGCGGCCGCCTTCTCCTGAGTGATGCGGTAGAAGGGGTTCGTAGACGCATCGGGAGCAGGGACAGGAGGTGCCGGAGGAGCCGCAGCGGGAGCCGCAGCAGGAGCAGCAGCCGAGGCACCCTCCGACTGATGAGACATCATGCGGAAGAAGGGGTTCTTGCTCTCCGTCTCGGCAGGCGGAGACGTGATCACGGCGGGAGGGGACGCCTCAGGGACAGGCGCAACCTCTGGGACCACGGGCGGCGGCGATGGCCTCCTCTCCAGCTCCTGGCTGCCTATTTGGCTGCCGCCCAGAGTAGGAGTGGAAGCCTGGGGCGTGATTTGCTCGGGACCTTCGTCATCGTCCGACGACGAGGAGCTGTCGTCTTCGTCCATGGCCGCAAGCTGGCGTTGGAGTTCGGCCTCTCGCTGTCGAGCCGCCTCGATCTCGGCTCGTCGAGCAGCAAGCTTGGCCTCCTTCTCCTTGGCCTCGGCCACGGCCGCCTTCTTGCGCTTCTTCTCCTCTTCCTTGCGCAGCTTGTTTTGTCTCACCTGCTCCTCGAGAGCCTTGAGTCGAGCCTCGGCAGCCTGGCGCTCTTGGGCAAGCTCGTCTTCTTGTTCCCTGGCAGCGTTCCTGCGCGCATTTGTTAGTGACTGTATACTTAAACGTGACATATGACTTACTCCAACTCTTGAGTGTGGCGTTGCTGCTCTTCGTGTTCCCGAGCAAGGCGCTCCTCTTCGGCTTGTTTGGCCGCAGCAGCCGCAGCCGCAGCCTCCTCCTCAGTCTTCTTTGCGGCATCGGCGGCATCATTCTTGCCTCGGTGCCTCGTGGGAGGTGGCGGAGGCTTCCGGGGCTCAGGCTTGGCCGCGGGCTCAGGGGCGGGAGGTGGGACTCCTTGTTCCTCGGCGAGACGGGCCTGGCGTTCAGTCTCTCTTCGCGCATCCTCCTCTTCGGCCTGACGCAGCTTGGCAGCTCGCTCAGCCCGCTCGCGCTCGATGCGCTGCGAGGCCGTCTCCCCGCTCTTCGTGGGAGCCTTGATCCCGAGAGCAGCAAGACGCTCGGCCATGCGCTGTTCCGCCTGTTGCTTGATGTAGGCGGCCCTCTCCTCGGGAGTCTTGTAAGCCGAGTAGGAGCCTCCGGTAGGGGTGGCAGTGCGAGACGTGGACACGGGGCTCTCAACCCGAGGGCTGGCCACTCGCTCAGGTCGAGCCTCCTCCACGACGGGTCGCGCAGGTCGCGCAGGTCGCTTGTCCTGAGAACGAGCTCGGGCAGCTCGGCTCTCGCGCTGGAGATCAAAGATGAAGTCCCGCACCTCATCCTCAACGCCCAGGGCGTCTTCCCAGCGACGCTTCTCGTGCTCGCTGGTGCTGTCCTTGGCGCCCTCCTTGAGGCTGTCCTCGATACCGCGGGAGAAGTCTCGGACGCTTTCCTCAACGTCCTGGACCATGCGTTCATTACCCTCCTTTTCATTCTTGACCTTGATGGTCTCCTCCTCGAGTCGCTTAGGGGCATCCGTGTCCTCGGTGCCCACGTTGATCTTCTTTCCAGTGAGAGCGGCGGTTCGCTGCTGCATCATAGCCTTGGCTCGAGCCTTGAGACGATCAGACTCGGTGACGGTACCACCAGGACCGGTTCCGACAATGGGAGTGCCGCTGCTGGGATGAGCCTTGGCATCCTTGAGACGGAACAGCTCGAGCCTCGCCTCCATGATGGCTCGTTCCGTCTTTCGCACCGCCGAAGCGAGCTCGGGCACCTTGTCCGTGAGCTTCTGCAGCTGGCGCTTGAGAGTCCTTCTCTCGGAGTCCGAGTCCCCAGAGACCAAAGCGGCATCGGGATGGGCGTCAATGTCCTCCTGGATGCGGCGGATGCGACGGTAGAGCTCTTCGGCTTCTCGTCGATCCCGCCTGTCCAGGATATCGTCTTCCTCGTTGTTCTTCTCATCGGCAAAGTCCATGGCATCAAGCAACACCTCCTTCTCCTTGATCTTCTTCCTCAGCTGATCCAGGCTCAATTCGTCGTTGGAGGCGACCGACGCAGGAGACTCGGGTCGAGGAGAGTTGTTACCAACCCTACGACGGGCGCTTGACCTGTATCCAAACTTCTCGTCGTCGTTCTTAAAAACGGTGCCATCCTTGCGACCACCCGCAGAGCCGCCAGGGGCGCCCCTGAAGGAACGGTTCTTCATGTAGCTGACGCCCGTCTTCTGAGGCAGCAGGGCAGCCCCCGAGTTCTTGCGGAAGTCGGATTCTTCGTGGAGCATCGACTTGAGAGTGCCAATGGACTGACTAAAGTTGCGCGTCGAAGGAGGAACGAGCTCGGCGGGCAGATTGCTGGGCAACGGGTAGCCATTGAGCTTCCTGTAGATCAAATGCATGGCCACGGCAAACTCATCCAGATCGAGGCGACCCTTGTTCCCGTTGTCGGCCAAGGTCCAGACCCTCTCCAGATCAGGCTTCTCAAGACCACTCTGACCCATGATCTCAATGGCCTGGTCACCACCAATGAAGCCCTTTCCGAGCCCGTCCCAGGCCTTGAAGAGAGCATCGTAACGAGTCTTTTCCTCCTTGGTAATGGCCCAGGGGATGACGGCATTGCCCTGGAGACCCTGCGTAGTATAGTTCCCAGCCTCGCGACCCTGCTGAGGCATCATTCGCGCCTGCAGAGCGTCAATGTTGGGCAGACCGGTCGCGGGGGCGTTGACGAGACCCCACTGACCAGGCCGTCCCGTAGGCTGAGCGTTCAGGGGGGCAGCCATACCGCCGGCTGCAGCATTTGGCGATAGCGACTGGTTGAAGCCTGTGGGCATGGGTGGCATTGGGGGTCGAGGGCCAGCGTAGCCCGTGGCCGCGGGGTTCTGAGCCATGCCGGGGAACCCAGTCGCCTGGGCCTGCAGGCCTTGCTGTCCGAAGCCCGTCTGCTGTCCGGGGAAACCCGTCATCTGGTTCTGAAGGAGCTGCGAGTTCGATGCTTGAGGCTGAGGCTGGTGAAGGGTGGGCGGGGTGGCCGTGTTTGTCCGGATTTCAGGGGTAGTGCTGCTCCCCAGACCGGCTTCATCGGGAACGCTGAAGCTGATAATGTCCACCATGCTCGAAACCTCGTTCTTGACGACATCGGGGAGACTCGGCGGGAGCTGTTTGCCCGTGAGCTTGAGGTTGCAGAGGTACATGGCAAGCGCGAATTCGGGGAAGTACAGTTGACCGGCACGCGTGGTGTCAGCCAATGTCCTGACGGAGAAGATTAGCAACAGTCGCAATTGACACTTGGGACACAACCCACCAGATATGCGACAGAGAGTCGCCGTCGAGCTTCGATCGCATCAGGAGGTCGCGTGCCTTATCTCCCGACATGGTCATGGAGCCGTCTCCGACGGCAGACTTGAACAGAGTCTCGAACTTGGCTTGATCCTGGGCGGTAATGAACGACAACCTCTGATTGGGGATCTTGTTTGGCGCTGGCTTCTCAGCCCTTCGACCCCTCGGCTTCGTCGAGCTGCTCGTATGGAATGATGCGGCCATCTCGGTAAATCCAGTGGGCTGGGGCTTCATGGGGGCGGGAGGGTTCGAAGGCCCGGCCGTGGCCTGTTGTGAGGTCGTGGGAAAGGCGGTCGGCTGCGGCTGCACCTGCGGCTGTTGCTGTTGAGGCTGTTGCTGTTGCTGCTGTTGGAACTGCTGCTGGAACTGCTGAGGAATCGAGGGCATGGGCGGCGCGCTCGTCTGGAAGCTTTGCTGAGGCTGCTGCACCTGGCCCGGGAACCCCGTGAACTGCTGCTGAGGCTGCAAGCCGGCGCTTTGCATGGGGAATCCCGTCACCTGCGCCTGGAGGGGAGCCTGTCCGAACCCCGTGGGCTGCGGCGCAAAAGGACTCGGCTGCTGCTGCTGCTGACCTGGCTGCTGCTGGCCAGGAGCCAAGCTGTTAAAGCCACCGGCGCCATATTGCTGCGGCCCGCCAGGACGCTGCGAGTTTCCGCCTAAGAAGGCGTTCGAGTTGGAATACATCGATGGCAATGGGTGAGTGTCTTATAGTGTGTACGGATAGGGCTCGCGGGAGATTCGATCGAGGGGATTATCGTCGACGAGGGACGGCGAGACCAGGAGCGTGGAAGCTCCGCAGGGATCGGAGATGAGGGGAACGCTGAGCGAGAGAGCGGGAGAATAAGCAAGATAACGTAAACAGAGGACAGGCAGCCGTGGATGGCGATGTCAGGAGGACCCAAGGAAGTTAGGCAATCACCAATATTGGCTGCAGAGTAAAGTTGGTGACGGAAGAACGAAGTGTGGTCGCTGATGACGACTGGCAAACTCACCAGCCACTCAACGAGTCAACAGCAGTTTTGGGTCGGTTTTGGGCTGCATGCGCCTGAATGGGCCTCTCCTCTCCGTCCATGCCATGGCAGGCTCCCCCCTTAACGGGACCTAAAATTGGTGTGGAGTGGCTTGATTGGAGAGGCCAGACCCCATTCGGTACAAGTGTGGCGCAGTGGCTCATACGCTTACGTGCATACCTTAGAACGGATAGCACGAATAAGTCATCATAAACGTCCGCTCTGTCATTATTTTCCTAACCAAGAGGAAGGGTATCAAGAACCTGCTTGCAAAAACACACAAAAGCAACCAAATCGCCCAGATATAACCATGACCGTACTCGTAATTCCATCCTTATCGTTTAAATCCCGCCTCATGCGCGCCTCTCATCAACATGAATGCCATTGTCCTCCTCCTCAATCAGTCCCGCCTCCTCGCTCCAGAACCGCCGATGCGCCTGAATCTCCAGTCCGAAATCGCCATCCCGAGCGTCTGCAAAAGTGTAATCGTACTCGGGCGATCCGCATGTCGCCGCCGTCTCCGTTTGCTGGTTGCCCAGACTGTATTCTCTATCCACCGGACTGTCGAGGTCCGGAGGCGTGGGGACCGCCGAGCCCGTGCTCTGGCTGTCCACTGCCGGACTTCCGGCTCCATCGCTTGACACAAGCGAGTAGGATCTCATCGTCTTTGCGTTTTGCTCGGGCAGCAGTCGGTTCATGCTTGTTGCCAGTGAGATGACGCTCGCCCGCTTATTCAGGTTTCCGGAAGATCCGTACCGGCTGGTAACCCGCGGGGACCTCAAGGCTCGAAGTGCGAGCCCACCGAATTCCTTGGAAAAGATCTCGTCTCCATCTTGAGCTGCCGGCTCAGCCGACTCCTGCCGACCATCTTGTCCCTCCCTGTAGAGTAGTTTGTTCCTTTCCATGACCTGTTGCAGGGTTTGCGTGGTATCTTCCCAACCATCTCTCAGTTGCTGGGCCAATGGCTGGCTGATGCTCTGCGGCACCTTCTCGCTTCGGAACATGGACATCTTGGACTGCCGCCGAGCAGAAGTGGCCGTTTGAATTGCCTTGTCGACCGATCTCTGGACCGTCTGGGCGAAGTCGTCGTCATCAAAAGCCGAAAAGTATCGGATAGTCGTGTTGTCTGCCAGGTGCTTCACAAGATGTCGAAAGTTGGAGAGGTTGAACCCGTTGCCCTCGCAGTCCAAGCTGTGAAGCGTCTTGTTGGACGTAATCGCCTCTGCGAGATCCCCAATGTTCACGTTGAGCATCTGGCTTCGTACTCGGAGGTGCTCAATCCTAGTGTTCCCGCGTAGGCCGATCAACGCCCTCGAGAAGTCCTGTCCAAGGTGACCGTCGTCCAGCTTCGCATCAAAGCCCGAAAGATCGAGGTACCTCACAGTGTCGTTGTGCGAAAAGAAGTCCGATACCGCTTCGCAGGCCTCGTCACTAAACGAATCGACCGTGGTTGTACCGGCTAGACTCAGACACTCAATTGTGGTGTTGTCGGTCAAAGCCCTGAGGAGCTTGATGTAGCTCGTTTCTAGATTGAATTCCACCATGCGGACGAACAAGCTCCAAGGCCCAAAGCCACACGAGATGGCTTCGCACAAGTTGTCGATCCCTTCATCCAGGCGGTTGCCATTGATGTGCACTGTCATCCTCCTTGACTGGCCCATCTCCCAGAACAGGTGGGCGACTTGTCGACCGTTGAGACCACAGTTGTTGAGACGGAGGACTCGAAGATCCAGCGAGTTGGGCATTCTGAGATAACTGGCGATCAAATCGACGGTGGCATCGTTCAACTAGTAGTCACCTGTCAACGAATGCCTCACATGAGAGAAAACACTTCCACTTACAGCAATGTTTGAAACGTCTAGCTCCTCCAAGACCCAAAAGTTGAGTGCCGCTTCGTCAAACAGAGGGACCCCTAGAGGCAGACGCGTATTTCCAGCAATCTTCAACGACTTGATGGCCCGAAGCTCAGCGAGTGACTGATACATGACGTCGAACTTGACAGTTCCCTGGTTGTCGGAGGTGTCTATAGCCTCCAGGCTGGCGGCCTGGCCAGTGATCCCGGTCCACACCTTGGTTAGGCCAGCATCTCCCAAACCACACTTGGCTATTTCGAGTTTCTTCAGATAGGTGTGGTCGAGAACGAGAAGGTTAGCCATGTCCTCGACATCCCCGTGGTAGAGTAGGTTGCCAGAGAGTGAAATGCTGTGGCATCGGCATGCTTCATATCTCAACAGCCATAGGATCGGTCGGAAGACTTCCGTAGTCACTTTTCGTGAGAACTCGGGATCGCCTTTTCCGCGGCCAGGCATACTCGCTGGTGTCCGGTTCCCGATAACGTTTCTTAGATCGATGCTGCGAATGGATTCGGATGAAAAGACTAAGGCGTGGATTTCGAGGACGAGGATCGGTGCCTGCAGAAGGAGATCGTAATGCTCCTCAGAAATGCGTCGACCTGTCAAAGTTAGTCACCGTCCGAACCCCCGAGATCGAGACATACCGTTCAGAGAGTTGTAGACAATGGCATCGCCATACTGGGAGTAGTCGTGCTTCCCAATAAGCGAAGTCAAGTCCACATCGCGGAAAGACAAGGCTTTGAAGTAGCTGTTGTATCTCAGTGCCCGAAAGACGGCAAGAAGCTGCAGCGGAGAGTATGCTGAGCCTCTGGAAGGGAGAAGGCGGAAAGTCGCTTGGGACTGGGCATCCCACTCGATATTCCACCGAGGGACCTGCACGTGGAAGGCGGCGCAGTATGCATGGAGGCTTCGCTTTAGACCACCCAAGTCATTCCCAGAGGTCAATTGAAGAGGAGGAGGTAGGCCCTTGACATCAAAGATGGCTTGCTGTAAATGCTGTGGCCACATCGGCTTCAGTTCTCGATCAAGCTTGGTCATGGTCTCGATAATCCGACGATATTGAATGCTGGCGAGTTCCAGTCGAGTCTCGCGTCCAAATGGAATCCTAGAATGAGTCAATACACAAGTCGTCTTCCTATTTCACCTTGACTTACCGAAAGCTCATCACGAATCTTTGCTCCTGAGACGCCACAGACGCTTTAAAGCGGGTGATGGTAACAGTGCCAAAAGACTGAACCCTGACACGAAGGTCTCCAGCGGAGAGCATGGCATCTGCCTTCAGGACTTCGAGAAAGTAGCACATGCACGGCCCCAGGACAACAAAGTATGACGGGTTTTCCGCAGGGTGTTGCGTCTCCTCGGTAGATAGAGATTTTGGTGGTAGACCGATGACCCGTTTGGCAACGGGGAAAGTCAAGATCTTGACGTCCTCTTGAGCCGCGCTCGGTTCGTACTGCACCACAATGTGGTTGATCCTGGCTTTGAGGTTGTCGGGAATCATGGTGTGGCCTGGCGAACCCCTCAGGCTCATCCTACAAGCGTGTTGGATTTCCGCCAGCCACCGATCTCGATCGTGAGGCAGAGAGAAGAACATGTGCGTCTTGCAATACGATAGCTTCGGCCACTGATTAGCCCACCACACTTCGATTCCGAATCGAGGACTCGAGCCTTCTTCGTTGAAGGTGGCGACCAGGGATCGAAGGGGGATCTCTACCCGAAGATCTGCTTCCTTCGGTTTGGCGCTGGAGTGATAGACGGTGCTGCTCCGTTTGTTGACCGGCTGGCCTAGCTGCGGGAAGACGCCTTTCGCGGCCTCCAAGCTGCCGAACTTGATCAAACACTCATTTGTGAGAACCAGATATTCGGATCGTGCCTTTAGCAGCGTGATATCGGCCTTGAGGGGTCCATGCTGCAGGATGTCCATGGCGGCGTACGGCACCTCGAGCGGGATGGGAGACAGGCTCGGCGGGGAAACCCCCATGGGCGAGTGACTCGAAACTCGTCGATGAATCTTGTCGATCATGGACCCCGAACCAGAGTTGGGTTTCTGTAAGCGTCGAGCATTCGTCGTATTCTTGGTCGGGCTGTGAGAGAGGGACTCCATTGACGAGTTGCTGAGCGACCGGATGGCCTTTGTAAAGGATCGGGACTTTTTGGTATCCATTGTCTCTGTCTCTTCTGCGGGGGTGCACTGAATCGAAACCGGGGAGGTTGTTCGGAGAGTTGGGAGGGGCTTCCTCCTGATGAACTTGTCGGCGTGCATAGTCAAGGGTTCGGTCGATCTCGAAGAGAATTCGAGGCTATTCTTCAGTTCTCGTCGGAGGCGGTTTCTCAGGAAGCATGTGTATGAAGAGTTCGACCCGACACTTCAAACACCTTCCCGGGCGAGGTCAAGCACAACGGCAACGTGGAGGACTGGGCAACCGTACTCGGATACGAAGCGAGACAACTCCCAAGGCGCGGAGGAGAGTCAGGGCGAAGACCAGGCGGATGGGTGACGGTGGAGAGATATGACAAAGCCGAGGGGTCACTTCGACGTCAATTTGTCTCGCAGCTCGGTTACTTTTGTCTTGGATTTTGGGATATACACCCAATATCCCCCGCATGCGTCGCTCGCAGAAGCTCTAGAAGGGCCAAGACGTTCCTTTCAGCGATTTGGGTTTTTGGGCGACTGGGTAGCCTAGAGTCTGATATGATATGAGTTCCGGGGCGTGATGTCACGGATGAAGCCCAGGGAATCGGTATCGGCCTTACAACGCTACGTTCGGGGAACGCAGAGGAGGTCACGGCAGGGAGCGGGTCGGTTTGTTGGTTCAGAGAGAAAGAAAGAGAGGCTCAGGACGAATCCTTGCGGGTGACGTTGGGACAAGGCCAAGAGCGGTGGCCCAAAAACATGTCAGGGCTGGATTACGTCGCAGGCATGCTGTAGGGCAGCGAGACACGAGGAGGTATGAATGCGGAGGCGGGGCAACGGACAAGACCAACCACAGACGGGCAGAGAAGAGGCGAGGTCTTGCAGTGAAGAGGGCGTGAAACGAGAGAGGATGAGAAGGGAGGAGGGTGAGAGGTAAGGCGAGGAAGGCGTTTGACAAGGAGGTGGCCACGAGTCGGTCTCGTGGCGCAAACGGAAGAAAAACGAAGGACGAATTAGGACGAGCCGCCACAGCTGAGGCAAGTCGGTCTGAGGTGGAATAACAATGGAAGGAGGAAAGCGAATGTGGAAGGGGCAAGGGGGAAAGAGGCGGAAAAAGAAAGGAAAGAGTCAACACAGACGAGAGAAGCTCCTTCTTCGTTTTGAACTCTCTCCAGGGAAAGGTGTTTTTTGGGGAAGGAAGCAAAAAAGGGTCGAAAAGTTGGAGAAGGTGCAAGCAAGAGCAAGCAAGCAAGCTGAAGTGGAGGACCTGGACTCTTGTTTGATGGTGTGAGCGTCGTTGTCGAGCCCCATAACGGCGTCTCTTGAAAGCTGGGTCCCGGCACGCATCAAACATCAGCAACTTCACACTCTCTCTTCAAAGCAAGCAAAGCAACCGGCATCCGCGCGCGCTAGCATCTCGCACCGGGCGGTCGACGTCGTCGTCATTCTGCTGCGGCCGGGGTCGTAGCGTGGTAGCGTAGCGAGGCGAGTGGCCCCGACAATCCCTACCCAACAACAACAATGCCGCCCAGGACTGCGCTCTACGCGCTGAAGCCGCTGACTTAAGCTGCTATAGGGACGAGAGTGCCTTGTTGAACGAAGAGTCGGTGGAGCTGTGTTGTTGGTGATGATGGTGGTGTGCCGTTTGCAGTCACAATCTTGGTCCACGGACGATAACTCACTCCCGCTTCGTACACGCAAATCACTGTCATCAGCCGTCCCGTCCACCCGCGCCCAGCATATCCAGTTGCGCACACGGCATATTGGCATGTCGAAACTCTGCTTGAAAGGTGGCATGCAAAAAGCCGTGGCCGTGGCACAGCAGCAGGGAGCCCAAATTGGGACTACCTCGTAACCTCGACCCCCTCCCGACCCGACCTTCTGACAGATCTCGATCGCTGGGAATTGCTGTATGTATGTATCGCCGTAGCGAATTGAGTGAGCCAACCCAGAGATTGCAGGACGTCACCCTCAAGTGACCCAGGCCAGACCCCCGGGAAGGGAAATGTCGAGATGATGAAAATCCATTATCCAGGACCAGAGGATCCGATTCACATGGCGTGGTCCAAGGTTGCAGAGCCATCAACCTGCTCCTTGGGCCGCCTTGGCGAAGAGACCGACGAGAAGTGCCATGATGCACCCATGATGCCCCGATGCTTCATTCCCCTCCCTCCGAGTGCCCCCCCTCCTTCTAGACGGCCCGGCCAATCGTGCCAGCATGGGATTCTTTCTCTTTCATGGACGCGGCCAGCCTGAACCAAGTCCGGCTGAAATGCCCCTCACCTTCCCCTCCCGCTCCGGCCGTCGTCCGAGCTAAAGAGGCCTGGCTGGATTTATTGATTTCTTGTGAATAGAAACACAATATGAGGATGGCTTCATTAAACAAAAAGTCTCGGCTTGCTGCGGCGCGTGCGTATGCGTACAAAGTACTATACATATGCGAGGGAGAAAAGCAGTGGAGTGCTCCTCGGGGGGGGAATCTGCAGCTTTGCGCTGCACCTGAACCGGCACGAAAAAGCATACGCACACACTCGCTCGTGGTGTCCATTATCATGCTCGGAAGTGGATGGATCCTGTAGAGGTCGTATCGAACATCTCGTGTTGTGCTGTGGCTTGCCCATGTCGTGTCTTTGCTCCCACTGTCAGACTCCCATCCGACAAACCCTCGTGGTCCCCAATCCTGTCCCCATTTACCGTAGCGTGGTCGTCGTGCCGAAAAGAAAATCTAGGGGTCCAGCACTGGCCCTTTTGTCGTAGCCTCGTTCGGCGGCCGAGATGAAGAGGCCATGCGGGCGGGCGATGGGGCTCTCTGTCTTCATCACGAGCGACGGATGATTGCTTGACGAGCTTTGAGACTGCCAAGCCACCCGCTAGAGATCTCGGTAGCACATCTTTTTCGTCTGTCGGCATCGTATCGCTCGCCGCCGCGTTGCCATTTGAGGCTGATTCGAGACCGGGCCATCGCATCGCGACTTGGGAGCTGTTCGGGCAATTGTTGCGTAAAGGAGCCAATCCATTGGATCCGGCGTCTTCATCTTGCAGCACGCGGATTGGGCGCGGAGCTGGTGAAACCCACAAGGAGGCAGTTGGGGAGCTCGTTGTCCAGCAGGGCAGGTCCGGCGAGTCCGTGGCAATCCCAGGTTCATCGTCGCCCTCAGTCGCCCGCCATGGATGTCCCCTGGGAGGCGCCGAGTCGGAGAGGCCAAGGAACGAACACGAATGGACGGCCCGGCGCTTACCAAAGTTGCAACGGGGGCCACGGTTCTGCACCTGACTCCAGCTTGAACCAGGTCTTCGGCAGGGAAGGTCAAGCGTGCCCCTTCCATTTTGGAAAAGCTCTCCAAGGCCCTTGTCCGGATCCCCACGTATGACGTGCTTCGTCGACGGGACTTTGGTTGGCGGTGTGGCTGAAGTACGAACGGAACCCCGTGGCTTGCCGTGGCTGGAGAAGTATGGCTAGTGAAGCTGGAAGTGTGGCTTGTTCCCCCAGACTGTGGCGCACGGATCAACCTTGATCCTATCTCCACCTCCGCCCACTCCCGAGTCTTCTCGATTCTTCAACAGTCCAAAGAGTGTGGGGGAATATGGGAGAAAAAAACCACCCTCGACACCGCCCTCGGCCAGCCTTGACCCAAACTGGAAAGTCCTGGCGGCGGCAGAATTCAACCGAACGGCCCAACGTTGGCGTTCGGTGTCTTTCGGCCACCGGTTTTCGGCTTTTCTCCTCTCCTCGCACCACCGCGCCCTCTTATATCGAGTCCCAATTCCTCTTCGGGGCGTTCTCTAGGGTTCAGCCGTCAAGCCTCCTTCCTTCCTTCGCCCTCGCCGCTTGCGTGTGCGACTTGTCTGTGCTGCTGACTTTGATCTGACTGTCATCGTCGAGCACCCCCTCCCTCCTTGCACCATTCCTTCAATTTGTCTCTCCGAGCCATTGAAAAAGCCTCTTATACAATCGAGACATATTCGCCGTGGGGAATTCCACGCCCGCAACGAACAATGGCTTCCGAGGGCTCTTCGCTGTTCCAGCGAAAGTACATCGACTACATCTACATGCCCGGTGCTCTCCTCGTCTTGGGCACCGTCATCGTCAAGAAGGAATGGGCTCCCTACGCCGCTCTCCTGGCCGTGGTCTGGGGTCTGTACAACTTCAATGCCATGCGTGAGTCATTTCTATGCCAATATGGGCAAACAACATCCGAGAGAACACGTAGCTGACTTGTGGAAAACAGAGATTCGCAAGGTCCTGAAGCCTGATGTCTTCCAGGAATTTGAGCTGCAGGAGAAGACCATCATCTCTCACAACGTCGCCATGTAAGTTGTCGTCCACGACCAAGTCTCGTCGCCAACGTAGCGAGCTCCTGCAAAGCCTCAGTTCTGACAGCACCTTAAAACAGCTACCGGTTTAAGCTCCCCAACCCCTCCGACATTCTCGGTCTCCCCATCGGTCAGCACATCTCCATTGGGGCCAACCTTCCTCAACCCGATGGCAAGAACAAGGAAATCGTGCGCTCCTACACGCCCGTCTCCGGCGACCACCAGCCCGGCTACTTTGACGTCCTCATCAAGTCGTACTCCCAGGGCAACATCTCCAAGCACATGGCTTCCCTCATTGTGGGCCAGACCATCCGAGTCCGCGGCCCCAAGGGCGCCTTTACTTACACGCCCAACATGGTTCGGCACTTCGGAATGATTGCCGGCGGAACCGGAATCACCCCGATGTTGCAGGTCATGCGGGCCATTGTCCGAGGCCGCGAGGCCGGAGACAAGACCGAGGTCGACCTCATCTTCGCAAACGTCACTCCCCAGGACATCCTCCTCAAGGAAGACCTCGACGCCCTCGCCGCAAAGGACGCCGGCATCCGCGTCCACTACGTCCTCGACAAGCCTCCGGAGGGCTGGACCGGCGGCGTTGGCTATGTCACCGCCGACATGATCACCGTGAGTTCTCCGCTCCTCCGTGTTTTCCCCGCATGCGTGGGGGGAACGCGAGTCACCTTTTCGCTCCAGTGCTAACCCCCTTCTAGCAATTATTGCCCAAGCCCGCCGACGACGTCAAGATCCTCCTGTGTGGTCCTCCTCCCATGGTTAGCGGCCTGAAGAAGGCCACTGAGAGCCTCGGATTCAAGAAGGCTCGTCCCGTCAGCAAGCTCGAGGACCAAGTCTTTGCCTTCTAAGTGTGCATACATATGCACGCCGCAACCGTGGACCTGTGTGTGTGGGGGAGGCGATCGAAGGGAAGATAACAATCTTTCCGGATTGAGAAATCCCTCGCCTGGGTAACGCAGCCAGCTACCAGCTGCTGCATTGGGGAGGAGAAAAAGGGTGCAGAAGTGGGTGATTCTCATGAAGCTTCTGCATCGACGACTGGACGAGTAATGTGGCAGGGAGAATGAATGCATGCATGTAATGTGCAAGTCGTGTCACCTATATACAGTAGATACTCATGCAAGCCTTGTTCTGCTAGACGGAGGCTTTCGGCATTGCGACATGATCACGCACGGCATAGATATTTGACGGAGGAAATGACAAAAAAGACTTCTTGCAAGCACGCTTTCCATTTGAGACCCTCCCCTCCGTGTTTGTTTTTGAAAAGTCATCTAGCCGAAAAAGAGATATAATACAACTCAACTGCATATCCTACTAGAACCCCCAAGGATGGCCGTTCGCACGGGTTGACATTCTGAGACGTGTAGAAACCCTCCCCCTCGATTACCTCACTCTACTCGTCGTCGTCGGCATTCGCCATGCTCGTGTCTGCCTTGTCCTCGCCGTCAGACGGACTTCTGGCTCGTGCCGGTGCACCCTCGTCCTCATCTTCGTCGTCGCTTTCAACGACACGGCCACGACGAGCTCGCTTGTGCTGTGTGCGAGGAACCAACTCCTCATCATCCTCATCGTCGCCGCTGCCTCGCGCTGGCGCATCGTCAATGTCCATCTTCTCGTCGGCAGAGCCCTCGTCGGCCTCTTCAAGGGGCGTCTCCTCTCGTTCAAAGTCTCGCTCGCCATCGAGATCGTCATCCTCGTCGCTATCAACCACAATCTCGGCAGACTTGTACTTGTTGGGCGGCTCCTTCTTGGTGAGACGGCGCCTCTTTTTGGTCTGTGTCTCCTCCTCCGACTCGTCGTCGTCTCGTTCGCTCTTCTTCTTCTTCTTGCCCCCGGACCTTCGCGGCCTCGGTTCGCCGCCCTCGGCGCGGCGTGCCGGCTTTCGTTTTCTCTTCACCTTGGCTCCCTCGCTATCCGTGGTCAACTCGGCTTCCTGGCGAGCCCTCTCCTCTTCTTCGCGTTTCTGAAGGAGGGCTCGGTCTTTTGCGGCGATGGCCTCACGCTCCTTCTTGATCTTCTCCTGTCGTTCTCGTTGTTGCTCCAAGACCTTCTCGCGCTCCTCTTCGCGGCGCTTGAGTTCGGCCTCTCTCTGCTGCCGAGCGGCTTGGATCTTCTCCTTGTTCTTCTCCTCCCACTCTTTCTGTTTGCCGATGGCTCTCTCGAGCTGTTTGCGCAAGGTGTTGCGGGCCATGTTGGCACGTTGCTCAACGTCATGCTTGGGGTACGGAGTTTGGGGATGAGCGGCGATCTCGTCGAGCGATGTTATGGCAGCTTCCAAGCCCTCCGCCGCCTTCTCAAGCTGCTCCGATGTGCGCTTGTTCTCCGGTAGCACCTGAATTGTCGTAACAAGCTGGATTTGCACGAATGCAACGTTGAACTTGTAGTGAACCTGCTCAGGAGCAACTTCGAGTGCCTAGACTCATGGTCAGCGTGGAGCAGTGCATCATAAAACGGAGCGACTCACCTTTTGTGCGCATTCGAGGGCCTTGCTGTACGAATCAATGTCACGTTCCGCGCGTCCTCGGTTCAACCAAGTGCGGCCCAGACACGAAAAGATGGTGGGATCGTTGGCCTTTCCATCCCGAGAAAGAGCAATCTCATAGTGCTCGATGGCCTTTGAGTATTGCCTCAGCTCGGCATATATGTGACCCAAGTTCACGTAGAGATGAGAGTCTCTGAGCGTCTCGCGCACCTTGCTAAAGATGCTCAGCGCTGACTTGTAGTCCCTCTTATCCTCTACCAGAGCGATGGCAACACCTTGGGCGGCGTAGGCGTTCTTGGGGTCGAGAGAGAGCGCCTTTTCGAAGAACTCGACGGCTTTTCCGTACGTGGCGCTCCTCTTCTGCTTATCCGACTCGGATTCGCGACGCATCTCTCGGGCCTGGGTCAAATAGAGATTTCCCATCCCGACCAGGGCATGTCGGTCATGCTTGTCGTAGTTTTGCAGCGTGTGCTTGTAGTGGCGGAACTCGGCATCTTCGACAATGTTTGCCGGGCGCTTCCTGGAGTGAACCTTGCCCAAATACCAGCCATACAGAGCTCGAACCTCGAGATCAGTGTTGTTCTCTTGGTAGAGCTTGGCCACTGCATCGGGGCCTTCCTTGTTGGGGTTCTTCCTGAGCTTGATGTAGGCGAGTCTCGCCCGGGCGTCCGTGTAGTCATCATGACGAGCGAGAAGACCTTCGTAGACTTCGACAGCCTTCTCAGTCAGGCCTCGCGACTCGTAGCTTCGGGCGAGGTTGAAGCTGATGGTCGATACCAGCGCATCAGTGTCCATCTCGGGGTCTTTCTCGCCAATCTTCATGCAAGCGCCGAGGGCAGCCTCGAACATTTCGCTGGCGAGTTCGTGCTTCTCTGCCTGTGAATGGAAGCAACCAATGTTGTTCAGAAGCTGTGGAGGCAGGAATTTTCGAAGAGCAGTGCGAATCTCGTCGTCGTCTGTCAGATCTTTGGGGTGCTCCGAGGCAGGAATCTGGTCAAACTCGAGCTGTTCCACTTGTTGCAAGCACTGCAATGATTTTTCGGGCAGATCTGTCTCATATAGGCGAGCGAGGTTGAGAAGAACCGACGCGTCCGGAGCAATCGTCTTTTTGGGGTCTTTCCAAGCACTGCGAACTCCTTCTAGGAGAGTAATGGCTTTCTTGAGCTCCGCTGATTTATCCTCTTTGCTGTCGCCGTATTGGTTTGCAAACACCTCCTCCGCATACAGCGTTCCAAGAAGAATCATGGCCTCGTGGTTCTTGGACTGTTGAATCATCTTCTCCAGTCGAAGCTTGGCTTCTCCGAGATCGTTCTTCAAGACGGACAACTGGGCAACGCCAAACTTGGCTGGAAGATAGCCCGTCTCGGCTCCTCCGCGCGCGTCGTCGGCACGTCGGTAGTAGTCGCTGGCGCGCTCGGTATTGCCATTGTAGTGTTCTTTTCGTGCAAGAAGATACCAGCCGTCGCTGGCAATGGCGTTGACATCTGTGTACTGAATTGCCTTGTGGGAGAGCTTGTCCACGTTGTCCCAGTTTTTTCGGGTTAGGAAGTAACCGGACAGAGTCGAGCAGGTCAGTGGAAGATCCTTGTCGAGCTTGAATGACTTCAGAGTGAACTCGGTCATGGACTTCTTGTAAAGCCTGAGAAACTCGTCGCTGTTAACAGGAACATGTCCGCTCGCATCCAGATAAAACAAGCCCAATAAGGTATTGGCAACCGTAGAGTTGGGGTTGATCTCGAGACATCTGTCCCATGCTATTTTAGCATCGTCCTTGAACCCGAGCTGCCAGAAACAGCAACCGATACCGATGCGAGGATCGGGATCGACCAAGTCAGGCATCTTCTGCAACACATCTTGGTAGATGGCAAGAGATTCGGGATACTTGTGCATGGAAAAAAGGGCGCGCGCCTTTCCTGCCAATGCGAGCATGTTCTTTCCCTGAGAAACTCGGAGAGCGTCGTCAAAGGACTTGATGGCCGTTTTCAGAAGTTCGCTCTTCTCAGAGCCAATGCCCCCGGCCGTCTTGGACGGTGCTTGTAGAGAGGCCCTGAGAAGCAAGAGAACGCCTCGGGCAAGGAAGATGGGGGGAAACGAAGGGTTGAGTCGGGCAGCATCGTTGAGGGACGAGGTGGCCAGTTGCAGGTAGTATTCCTTCGTCTTTGCGTCGGACACTCGAGTGCCGTCGGGGGCGACACGAGGGGCTTCGCGGCTTTTCCACAGGTACATCCAACACAGACAGCAGATCATGCTGACTTTATCACGCGGATTCGTGCTGTTGTTTTGGATGGCGGCGCCGCCGCGGATGAGCATTTCGATGGCATGGTCGATTTTGCGCTGCTTGGCATATGCGAGAGCCACCGTCATCCAGTAGGTTTTCGCGGCGCGCTCGTTTTCGAAAAGCGTACAGAGCTCGGTAGGGTCGTCGACCAGGATCTCGAGGTCAATTTCGACGGCTTCATCTTCCTGGTCGCCCTGGACGGGGATGTCGATGGCGGAGGGAATATCGGTGAATCGGGTGCTCTTGGGCATAGCGGCAGCCTCTCCGTTGAGGCCGTTCGCGGCACTGTTCCGTATCGCCGCCATAGCTTTCGAGATGGATCGTTGGACGACAGAAGAGACAAAGGGTCGGATGGGGTTCGGGGGGTGGAGGAACGCGTCGCTGAAAGCTAGCGATGCGCCTCGAGACGAAGGACTAGCAGCTCATGAGCCAGTTCAGAATGCAGAGTGCATAGCCAATCGCAATCCTTGGCGGCCTCGATAGATGGTGATGAGATGTGGCGACGAGGAAGGGGTGACGATGAGAATTCGCGTGGTCGTGTTAAATTTGTTCCTCTCTCGACAGGTTGACGAGAATTATGAAGTCGCCTGGGCTGAGCAACTGGAAGACTCAAAGCAGCCGAGCTGAGTGGCCCGTGCGACTGTGGCTAGTGGTTGGTTGCAGTGGCTCCACTCGCACTTCATCGAAGAGTGCCAGGGGTAATGGAACCTCATCTCAACTTGACGATACCTTGACTTATCAACTTTCAGTACGGATACTGACTCTTCTTTCCGAGACGTCAATTCCTATAGTGCTATAAGGAAAGTGTCGAGTACCCAGTGAAGGGTCTGTTTGATTCTTGAAATATCGCCCTCTCCACGGCAGAAGTATTGTTAGGTATAAAGCCGGGCCGACGAGGGATGGAAGTGCTTCTCAAAAAGCGAATGCTCACCTCTAATGCAAGGCACGAGGAGGATGAAGCAAGAGGTCACAAAGGCATCAGTAGTATGAATTTACTAATAGAGAGTATGAGATAGTCCTGGCTTTTGTAAGATTTGTCTTCTGGTGGCATACATCTCGCAGCTGGCAAGCACCCTCTGGCTGCCACCTTCCCGCCATGTCACTGAATCACACAACGCAACGACCCAATGTGAGGTAGGCAGCACACATATGCTCCTTCCTCAAACTAACTCCATCCTCCTTCTGCCACAAACACTGGAGACGCGCCTTCACAACTCCTCGACTCTCCGCGTCGCGCGACGAGCTCCAAACTACGACAAACCTCGAACCCTCTATCCTCGACTCGATATCGCACTCTCCTTCGCAACATGAAACTCGACGGTTTTAGCCCCGGGTCACTCCGCGAGCTCGATAGCATTCGATTCAGCTCTCACCTGCGTCGCCGAGACGGTGGCTGCTCGGGCTGGAGCTGTCTGACCGGGACACAGCAGTTCGGCATCATCTTCAGCGTCGTCGTCATATCCGCCGTCCTAAGTCTTGCCTACATGTGCTACCTTGGGAAAATAGCTTCGTCTCATCAAGAGTTGGAGCTCGTCCGCCAGCGCTCGTATAGACGGCGGCGTCGCAGACTCTCGAACCAGCGACTCGCTATGGCTCAACCTCAACCGCTGCAACAATACCCAGCGGGAGTGGTCTATCAGCCAATTATGTATAACCCAGCGGGACAGGGTGTTCCTCCAATGCTTCCAGCCGGTAATTTGCTTCCGGCTCAGCCTTTCCAGCCACCTCAACAACCGGTCCCAATGGTTCACCCATATGTTCCCTACCAGGCTCCGCCCTTGCAACAGAATGTGCGGCCAGAAAACCCCCCGAGATATTCAATCCGCGAACCTGTTGCACCCTCGCCAGCGCAACCCACTTGGATACAAAGATTGTGTCGAGCAATGAGGATTCCCATGGGAAGAGCCTCGACGGTGGCGAGCACATCGACTTCAGCGACCCCGGTACGCTCCAGGTCTCAAACTCCAGTCGGTCGACAAATAAGCAGACGCAGTGCTTCACAATCGAGGTCTGCTCGTCCTCCCAACTCAACACCCTCCGAACCAGAGAGGGATCGTTCCGTCAGCTCCATGCCGGCACCCCAAAGTCACCGAGCTCGCGCATCGACTGAGAGCGACAGCGATGGGGCAGAATCCTCACGAACAGACGCCGCGACCGTCCATAGCGATGACTTCGAGCTACCACCTCGTCGAGCAGAAGGACACCCCCATGCAAGCAGCCTCCCTGATAGCGGAGATACGGGCAGTGATGGCACTTTTGAGAGTGGACCACCTTCGACCGGCGGAGGTTCGCTTCCTTCGGTCTCTTCGATTCGGTCTGGATAGAGCCCAGATTCGAAATCAGAACCCCCCATCCCGGGTCAGACAGACCGTAGTCTGAAAACGAACGAAGCGCATGTGGAAGCACAGCCCTTCTCCATGGGCCGAGTCGTCTACAATTCGGCATCCTCGTGAGGTGAATCCTCCCATAATGAATTCAATGCTCTAACATTGGGAGCGCGAAGCCGTCCGTCGAGGAGACCGAAGCAAAAGCCAAACCGAACACATCGACCAAGGGACCGGAACTGTCGGGGTCGGGAGCTTCTCAGAACGGACTGGAACCGCAGGCAAGTTCAGACGATGATGAAGAAATTATAGAAACTAACGGTAGAAGGTGTTTAATATCGAGTGAAGCCAGCGATGGCGGTGATGTGGGCCCCGTCGCACCTCGTCCTATTCACCAAGGAGGAGACAGCCATATGGGAAACGAGTAAGGCTCCTCTGGTGGAATTATCGAGGCATAGACCTCGTGCCTCAACTCTCAACGTCTTGATGGAATATCTTGGAGCACTGAGAAAAGTGTTGTTCAACTCTGTGATATTTCTTTGCTATTTGCGGCTGCTTTTGAGTCGAATAATGATGAGCAAGTCTGAGCCATCTTGGACGCCCATGACAAGAATGCAACAGTGTCAGGCGGTGATCAGAGTGGCGGGATTGAGCTTCGATTTAGTTGCTGAACTTTGTCCGCGCGAGAAATAGGACAAGAGATAGCAGGTATCAGGAAGAACCTTAATAAAAATCAGGTGGTCAATATCTTAGCTACGATGGCTGATAAGGATGGAATTGGAAATGATTTGGAAGAGCAGTCGATTCAGTGTTCACATGCGCCACACTTGCCAGCGTCATCGGTTCCATTCGTTGTTCTACAGCCAAATCTAGCGTAGTTCCCTGCGCTGCAAGTGGACTGCACCACGTCGCCGCATGGAGCTTCCAGGATCAGTGTTAGTGCGAGGCTATCGAATGGCGGAACTGGAACAACACCACAACCACCTCACTTCCCCAGCCAGTTCCAACCCCGTCCCAAACGTCACTCTCAAATCATCCGCCAACGCCGACGCCGCCGTGCTTTTCGCCTCTGCGCCTCTTCTTCTCGAGTCTCTGAAATCGCTGGAATGACGCCAAAGTTCTGACTTGTCCTGCGCGCCTTCCCCTTCCGTCTCCCAGCGTTTGCGGCGCCTTCCCACCGCTTCCGCCCCTCATCGAACCCGCCTCGACGCCCCCGCCATCATCAGCCACGGCTGCGTACAAGGTACTGTGCCTGGTCCCTCCGGAGCTCCCATCTCCGCCACAGCCTCTCCAGCAGGCGCCAGCTTAAACACAGACGACGCATCCGCGACACTTCGATTCTGTTTGGTGACAACATCGCAATAATTCTATCGATATGTGGAATGACGAGGATAACAACCCCTACGGGACTAGCTTTGAGCGTCGGGACTCGCAAACTTCATCCATAGCAAATCCGACCTCCCCGACCCGAGGTGATTGTGAGTCCATCACCTGTCCCACGCTGCTCCCACCCTTCCGGTGCAGTCGCAAGCTCGCTCGGCATCGCCAAGAGCACTGCTAATTCCCATGCGCGCTCATAGATCGATTCGACCGCCCCGACACGCCAAACTCGGGCAGCGACAATGAGCGACCCCAATTTGTCCACACGCCAAGCGACAACACCGACGAAGACGTCGCCTCTAAGGATGACGCCGCTCCTCGGCGCAAGCCAGGTGGCTACGATAGCCGTATCGAACAGATTTTATACGAGAACCCCAATCTATCCATCATCATTACCGATGCGGGAAAGAGCCTCGAAAGCGGCGGTCGCTACATCGTATACACCATCCGAACCGGAGTACGATGCCACCCTTCTCTGCGACCATCTTGACTAACATATAACCAAGGATCTTGAAGTGCGACGTCGATACTCCGAGTTCGCCTCCCTTCGCGATGCCTTGACCCGACTCCATCCCACCCTCATTATCCCCCCAATCCCCGAGAAGCACACCATGGCCGACTATGCCGCGAACCCGACGAATGCTAAACAGGACCAACAAATTATCGACCTGCGGAAGCGCATGCTTGCAGTCTTCCTCAACCGATGTCGCCGCATGGATGAGATTCGAACAGACGGGGTGTGGTGGAGGTTCCTTGACCCTAACGCGAGCTGGGTAGGTTATGAATAGAAAACCAGAAGGAGTAAGACTAACAAGGGCTCAGAACGAGGTTCTTCACTCGCACCCGGTTTCATCGATCCCCAAGATGGTCCTGAGGGCGCCGCCGTTGGATACAGCGAACCCTTCGCCAGCCCATAGCTATCTCCCGATGCCTGCAGCTTCGGCGAAGCTCAAGACGACTCCAGGGTCGAGCCACGATACCAACCCGGCAGCTTTTCAAGGGGGCCCTTTCGGCCGATTTCCCCCTGAATCCCATAACCTCAGCGAACAAGAGCTCGATCCATACTTCATCGCATATGAAGCTTCCATCAAAGAGTTGGAGCAGCTTCTAAGCGGCCCAATGGAAAAGGTCAACCGCCGTACCCTTAGTCACCTGTCTTCTCTCGCCACCGACCTCTGTGAGCTTGGGTCGGTTTATAACGCATTCGCTGTGTCGGAACAGGCCCCAACATTGGGTCCGGCCGTCGAGCGCGTCGGGCAGGCTGCAGATCTGTCGTACATTGCAACGGAGGAGCTGTCGGGCTCTCTAGGGGCAAGCTTCGCGGAACCGATGCGGGAGAATGCGCAATTTGCCGGTGTCGTTCGCAGTGTCTTGAGATATCGCGTCCTCAAGCGCGTGCAGCAAGACTTAACCTCCGAAGAGCTGCAGAAGAAGAGGGCACTGCTGGATCAACTGGAACGAAGCGAAGCGGAAGCACGACGCATCGAAAATTACTTGTCCAATAGCCAGCAGATCTCGCCGCCCAGGAGATCAAGCGTTAAGGAGCCTCCTGCGCATCATAAGAGAGACGGCAGCGAGGACACCGAGTCGATTGACTCCGACTTTCCCCCAACTCACGGCGATTTCTCGTCCACGACCCCATCCGCCAGCCAAGGGCTCCCCGAGAGGGTCCCCAGCGCCCCCAATAGGAGACTGCCCAGCGGAAACTCGATAGCCAACAAGATCTTCAGCCCCATTCGTCACGCAATTCAAGGAGTAGCAGACGTCGACCCCGAGCGTACGCGACGCGACACGATCGGCAAGACCAGAGAGAGCATTGGACAGCTCGAGCAGGCTCAGGTAGCCTCTGAACAAGATGTCAAGGACGCCAGCGCAAGCGTCTTGAAAGACCTTAAGAGGTTTCAAAAGGACAAGGAAGAGGATTTGCGACGATACATGGTAAGTCGGCAGAAGAGATGGGAGACGTGCAGCACTAACATTTATCCAGCTCGCATACGCGCAGAGCCAAATTGAGTGGGCAAAGAAGAGCAAGCAGCAGTGGGAAGAAGCTCGGGCAGAGGTGGCCAAGATTGATGAGGCATGATGGGATTGATTTTTCTTGTACTGTTGGGCGGTTTTGGTTCGGATGAGTTCGCAAAGGAAAAGATAAAGCACATTAATTCTCGGCGCTGAGACTTTTACACGATGTGTCATTCTAGACTGCGAAGTCTGGGCGCTCTGGTAGCGAGGTTGGGATCCAAGCCCTTGGAAGCGTCAGATTGGGTCCGTAAGGACTCATAATACTTGGGCAGGATGGTTTTACACGCGATTGAAGAGATGAATTATAATTTAGACATGAGGAGGGTCTCGCCAGGTTGCTTTTGTGACGTCAACTCAGAGCACTGGAAGTCGTCAATGTCGAAGTCGGCTGGTGCCTGAGCAACGCGGCATCAAGGCGCTTATCGATAAGGGGTCTAAGCTCGCGACAACGACGCCTGTAGGCTGTCGCAAACTCAAGGTACTCCTCCCGGAACAAGCCTTTGAGCAAACTTACTAGCTGAACAGGCATTTGGCCACGTAGGCGATTCGGTCTACGTCGCTTCAATGCCTTCTAGTTCATCCCTTCGACCCCAACTCATTGACTAACAATACTCGCGCATCCGAGCAAATACGACGCGTCAAGTGCGCCAGCCGCCGCAATGAATCCAGCCGCCAATCCAGCCGCCAATCCAACTGCCAATCCAACCGCCAATCCAACTGCCACGGAACCCGTGGCGGGAACAGAGGATGGGCCTATGGAGTCCATCGCCGAGCCCGGCGTCAAGGCTCAAGGCCACATGCTGTACCAGCTGCGCAAGGAAGTGGCAGAACTTCTCGGTCGACACCAGACAAGCTTCCCCGGCGCCCAGCCAGTGAGCTTCGCTCGCGTACACTTGGAGGAACTCACCAAGCAAGAGTAAGCCGTCGGAGATGGCCATGACCGTCGCGCACTTGGAGGCCGCTGCTAATCTTCCTCTGCCAGTTACTACGTGTGCGAAAAGTCGGATGGCATTCGGTACATGCTGTACACTACCACCGACGACAACAACGAGGAGGTGCACTACCTCATCGACCGCAAGAACGACTATTGGTTCCTCACCAACCGAAACCTCCACTTCCCTCTCGAGACGGACCAGGGAGCGCACCACTCGGCTACCGTCATCGACGGCGAGCTTGTATGGGACGAACTTCCCATCGGGAAGAAGGAGCCTCGTTTCCTTGTCTTTGACTGTCTTGTCATGGACGGCAACAATCTGATGGATCGGACCCTGGACAAGCGGCTCGCGTATTTCAAGGAGAGGCTGTACACGCCGTACAGAAAGCTATTCAAGGACTTTCCTCAAGAGAGGATGTATCAGCCCTTCTTTGTGGAAATGAAGCCCTTCCAGTTGGCCTACGGTATCGAGATGATGTTCAAGCAAGTGCTCCCCAGCCTGATGCACGGCAACGACGGCCTCATATTCACGTGCCGCAACACGCCTTACAAGCATGGCACCGACCCTCACATCCTCAAGTGGAAGCCCCCAGAGGAGAACACCGTGGACGTTCGCCTGCGGCTGACTTTTCCCGTCGTGGAACCTGACGAGCTGGAGAGGCGCGAGGGAATCACGGAGCCATTTGTGGACTACGACAGCGTGCCCAAGTCGGAACTCTTCGTCTTCAAGGGGAACAACGACGGCGATCGGTACGAGTACTTCAACGACGTGTACATTACCGAAGAGGAGTGGGAGACTCTCAAGGGGCTCAACGATCCGCTAAACGACCGCATCGTCGAGTGCAATCTCGACGACATGAACCGATGGCGCATCGTGCGGTTCCGGGACGACAAGAACGAGGCCAACCACATCAGCACCATCAACTCGGTTCTGGAGAGCATCAACGACCGCGTCTCGGAGAAGGACCTTTACAAGGCGGCCGGGCCGATCCGCGACAGCTGGAAAGCCCGACTGGCGCGATCCGAGCAAGAACGACGCCGGTAGAACGGCTCGTCCCCATCTGTCAAGATCGCACGGAGACCGGCATGGGCGAGGTAGAGCGGGCGTATTATGGACGGGGGCTCGTTTGGGCGTCGGCGTCTGTGAGGAGATATTTCTAGGAAAGGGCAGGCGTTTTGGGTGAAGGGAACGGAAGGGAATATGCAGTATTTAGCAGACGCTCCAGAGTGCGTAGATGTATTGGTTTACGCCTCTGGGTGTGTATGTTTGTGTTGACAAAATCAAGGCATGTCTTGTGGACATCTTGCTCACGTGATTTAGACTAGGAACCAATCTACAAGATTCACAGCCAGGGCAAGTTTGAAACTGGCATCGTGCAGGGTCGAGGAGCAGGCACTATTAGGCGAAAGCATAGGATTAGGTATGACATTTAACATTAAACAAGTCTTCATTTTCAAGAGCTCATGGTTGCACTATGGTACTATGGAAAGGTAGAGAGGTTTGCACATTCCGTGCTGTATTAATCCTAACCGTGGAATCGTATCACATCGCACCCCTCGATCAAAGTTCCAGATGGGACAATATCGAGTTCAAAAAAAAGCTCGGCAAAACCACACACGAGGCACCCTTGAGCTGTCGGTGGCTCCTCTTCATTCTTTCGTTCTCTCCATTAACAAGGGGAAACCACTTCCCATTTCCTTTAGAAAAGGATCATGAGGGCCACAACAATCATGACGACGCAGCCCAGGTTGGAAGTGCCAGTCGGGCCGCGAGGGCCGGGCTTCTTGGGACCTCCGGAGACGACGACGACGGGAGGCGTGGTGGTCGGGACGGGGCCGAGGGTGACGGTTCCGTCGGCGGCTCCGGCGGCGGAGGAGAGGCCCAGGGTGAAGTTGGCGGTGGGATAGGGGGGGAGGGCGGGGACCTGGACGGTGGTGGTGGAGGTGGAGGGGGCGGCGGTCTCGGTGACGACCTCGGTCCAGGTGCTAGTTGGAGGAGGAGGGGGCCACGCGGTTTCGGAGGAGGAGGAGTCGGCCTGGCCGGCGGCGTCCGAGGTAGAGGACTCGGAAGGGGGGTAGGGGACCGTGACGGTGAGGGTGGCCACGGAGGAGAGGAGCGTGGACATTGTGGTCAGGAGCGTGGAGATTTGGGTGACGGTGGTCAACTGAGGCTCGACGAGGGTGGTCAACTGGGACTCAACAGTGGCAGTCGAAGCCGGAGGGAACAGGTCGGTGATGACGACGACGGTCCAGATGCTCTGGCTGCCCGAGACGGAGTAGCTGGTGTGCACCTGCGTGAGCGTGACTGGGTGACCAGGAACCGTGGCATCAGGAAGGCCGCTGCTGACAGAGAAGTCAGTCTGCACATCGGTAACAGTGCCGGGGTTGCCCGAGACGGTGGCATCCGGAAGGCGGCTGGACACGGAGAAGTCGGTCTGCACATCAGTAACAGTGTCCGGGTTGCCCGAGACGGTGGCGTCGGGAAGGCCCGAGGTGATGGACAGGTCGGTCCGCACCTCGGTCACGGTGGCCGGGTTTCCGGTGACGGTGGCGTCTTCGGGGAGGGACGGCTGGGCGGGAGTGACGGTGACGGTCTCGGTCAGGGTGACGACGTCGACGGAGCAGAGGTCGGACGAGGAAGGTTCGACGGAGACGATAGACACGGAAGTCACGGGCTCGGGCTCGTCGATGACGGTGAAGTAGGTGGTGCCGGTGACGGTCTCGACGACGGTGGTCACGTGGGGAGGGTGGCTGATGGAGTAGATGGTCGAGAGGGCAGTTTGAGTGCTGGAGGTATTAGTATTTGCTGGCAGTCACAAGAGGGCAGAGAAGACTCACGAGATGGGAACAGAGATGGCGCCGTCGTCGACGAGTTCGTGGCGGCGAACGAGGCCACCGTAGACGGAGCGATCGTCATATTCACCGGCGTTGACCTTGTTCTGGGCAAAGGGCTCATCGACGTCTTCGTTGACTAGAGATGGCGCGTTAGCTTTGTTTGTTTTGGTTTGTTGTTATTGTTATTTGACAACTCACCGTACTTGGTAGAGATGATGCCGATGCCAAACATGACGAGAATGGCCAGAGCCAGGAAGACGACTCCGATAACGATGCGGTGGAGGGTCAGGGCCTTGGACACCTTGGAGCGGAGGGAGACCTTGGGAGGTTCCTGGACCTGAATCTGGACCTCGGGGCCCTTTTCGGCGTCGTTCATGACGGGCACTGAAGAGTAGCGAGGAGTCAGTTGTGATGAGAGGAGGAGAGGGAGAGAGGGAAAGGGAGGGAAACATACTTGTGTGTGCAACTCTGGAAGAGGTGGTCGCGATGGAAAACGAGCGTGTCTGGCGAGAGTTAGAAGGCTTGTCTGTGTGTGCTCGCGTGTGTGTGTATGTGTGTAGAGTGTGTGTAGAATTGTGTGTAGAGATGTGAGCAGAGTCGCGTATCGAGAATGTGTGCAGGGAGAAAAGGCAGAACGAAAAGGAAAGCCCAAGCAGACGAAAACAAACATACGTCAAGATGCAAAAGAATGCAAGCGTTTGCAAAAGGGAAAACGGGCACGCAAAGGAAGCTTGGGTTGAATGAATGTCGAAGTGGTTGAGGGTGAGAGAGGAAGGAAGAAAAGGAACGGGAGAAGAATAAACAACAGAGAGCAGTTGGTGTTTATATTTTTTTTTTCCAGAGGTGGGAGATTGGGTAGCCCGAGCAGTGAATCACACGAACGCTCAGAGGGGGGAGGGATAAACAAACGGGAGTGGGAGAGAAATGAGGTGGTGGACGAATCTGATAGGGCAGATGACGTTGGGAGTTGACAACTGACTGCCAGAAAACTCGACGGCTGGGAAATGGTGGGATCGATACGGATTGGTAGACTGACAGAGGAGTAAAAGTAGAAGCCCCGAGAAGAGAAGAAAGGGGTAAAAATACGAGAGTCTCTTCTCTTTTTGCCTTTTCGCAGTGATGATGGGCTCGCCTAGTCGTGACGAGCTCACAGCTCGACGGGATCTACTTTCGAAGGGGGGGTAATAATATTCAAGTTGATTGGCGTAAAGGGGAGTCTTCTTTTTCGCTCAATGCCACCGACAAACGAAGGGACATGAGAATAGAAAAGTGTCGAGTAGTCAACGAGTGAAAGATGAGAGAGTAGGTAGTAGGTGTAAGTGTTCAAGGCGAGAGACACGGGGGGACGGACAGGTTTAACTATTGCTCGGGCACAACTGAGCTCGTCTCTCTTACACGGGAGTAAACGTGCTACTCGAGACGATACAGAGAAATACGGGACATCATCATGGCAAAAAAGGGCAAACAGATTCCTTCATCTTTATGTCCAACGGCACAGCGGGCTCTCCTCCCGGAACTACCCAACCTTTTCGTACGCCCCCCGGGGCGAGCGAAATGAGAGAAGGAGGGCAAACAGGAACCAAGTTCAGGTCGCACATCAACGGTTGCAGGAGGGGAGAGGGAACGGCCGAGCAGCACCGGGAAGAAATGCCACACAGCTGCGGGTTGCCGGGAGGGACATATAAGTACACTCAGAGTAGCAGCGATGGGCTTCTTCGAGTGGACGTCGTTTTGGGTCACCTAAACGGCAGACAACATTGTCGCACCGCCCATGATTCACCCACAACGAAGAGATGCGGTGTGATCCGAGGGCGTCATACGAGCGAGATGAGGGGATGGGTGAGTCTGAGGAGGCAGTTTCAGGCGATTTCTTGGAGAGAGGGGGGGGGGGG
>JAMQMW010000207.1:0-16598 GCA_024115155.1 Thelonectria blattea
CCCTACTAAACGCCGTGCCATGATATAGATGCAGATATACAGATTTCTCCCACTTCACTCTCTTACAACCCCCTTGTGTGTGTGTGTGTGTGTGCGATTGCCTGAATCCAATGCCAAAAAAAGAAAAATGGCCCAAATTTTGACCCCCCTTTCTCACCAAACTCATTAATCCTTTCCATCCCATTAATCTAACTACTATCGCCCATCCCGCTTCTCAACCTGCTGCGTCGAAAAGGAGCAGTACTTGTCCTTGATGGCCACCACCTCGTACGTGCCCTCCTGGCTGGCCTTGACCACCTTGCTGTGCTCGTACGAAATGTCGTGCCGCGTCTCCAGGACGACGCTCTTCTGGCCCTTCTTCTCGTTTGTGCTGCGCGTGTAGGTGAACTCGAAGGGCGGCGAGCCCCAGAACTCGAAGAGGATGTCGACTTCGTTGCCCTCGTGGATGTCGACGCGCTCCTGCTTGCCGCGGCTGATCTGCACGCTGGGCATGGGATGGATCGTCTTGGGAATGTTCACCGCCGCACGGCACTCCGAGGCCTTGTCTGAGATGCCAGTGATGATGAAGTCGCCAGGCTTCTCTGCGATGCGGCGGAAGTTGGTCGTTTGCGATTTGGCGTGCCATTGACCGTTGAAGTCGTACGTGATGTCAAAGGGAGGCGTGCCGGAAAGAGTGTAGCCGATGCGCTCGCCGACACAGAAGTCCTGGCGCGATTCCAGGGGGTAGATGGAGGGGGCGTCGTAGAGTTGGATCTGAACCGAGGGGCCGCCAATCTCGTACTTTTGCTGGCAACCGTTGGCATCACGGACAGTGCGGATGCGCACTTGTTGGCTGCCCAGGCGGAGATGCTGTCGAGGAATCTTCATGCCGTATTCCCGAGATCCGATGGCGGGGATCCTGTACGTCTCGGCAGGCGACCCAGCTTGGTGCTTGACCTCGATCTCGACATAGAACGGTGCCACGCCGGTGAAGGACATGGGGATGGCGTCTTCGAGTTCTTGTTCCTCCACGCAATACTTGAACGACTGCCCTGGCCTCTTGAAGGCAGCAGACGGCTTGGCATTGACACGCTGGTGAACAGTGAGGGGGTTTCGCTTCTTGTCCGTGTCGTAGAGGTTATCCGCGAGCCCAGAAAACTTGTACGTGTATTCACCCGCCTTGGACGTGTCCATGGAGATGGCTGCCTTGGAAAGAGCGGCGTCAAAGTTCTTCCGGCTGAGCGCGTTGGCACCGTGGAATGGCTTGTGATTGACCTCGTAGTCCACATGATAGGGAGGGGAACCTAGGTCAAGTCAGCGAAGCTCTCATGAGCAGAATAGTGATGCCCATAACTTACCCTTCAACGTCACCTCGAATCCATCAATGTCTCCTTCACACACGGCATTCTTGACGAATCGGCCGTCGTCGAGTGTCGTGCTCTGCGTCTCGACCAGGTTGATTTCCGGGCGTGGGAACCAGTCAATATCGAACTTGGATGCAGGCAGGTCGATGATTCCGGGGCACTGGTTGTCCTTGACATCAACAATCTCCCAGGTTCCGCGAGACTTGACAACAAGGTAATCGTTGGCACTGTTGGCGATCTTGGTGAGAGTCTGCCCATTTCCACCAAGGTTCTTGTAGGAAATGGTCCACGGAGCCTCTCCCTGGAGACGAAGAGGCAAGCGAACCTGCGTGTCCTCGACTTGCATGGTGCTGAACTTGTGGTCGACGAGGCCAAAGGCGGCACGAGGTTGTTGTCGTCTCACGGCAATCTTGACCTCGTCCTCCAGGAACGCGCGACATCCACGCTTGTCCTGGATGCTCTTCAATGCCACAATGTACTCTCCTCCCTTGCTCAGCTTGCCCGTCTTGATCTTGAACTGTCTACCCTCGATGTTCTTAACACTCTCCGACTTGCGCTTGCCCTCGTGAACAACTTCCCATTCGAGGTTGAAAGGGGCATCGCCGTAGAGGATGACATCAAGCTCCGTCTCCGAGTCGAGACAGGCATTGATGACCTTGCTCGGGGTGGAAATGATGGCCGAGGCGGCAGGCTTCACCACCTGCTCCAGCATCCTGTCTTCGCCCGTAATTGGTAGATTGGTGTAGATGGCATCGTCGATGGAGGTGAAGATGTACTTGTAGTGACCAGCCTCCTTGGGAACCAGGTCCAGCTGCGCTCGCAAGCCCGAGACCTGATGCACCCGTTTGTGAACGCGGTCGTCGTCGGAATAGGCTTCATATCGAATCGTAAACGGGGGAGTTCCGACGAGATCCAGGTCAACGCGAAGACCGATGGAGTTGCCAGCACACTTGTCGGGGATGGCCTCTGATCGGATCGAAAGATGAGGCTCGAGGGGGTTCAGGAGGAGGCAGGACGACGGTTCGTTGACTTCGCCCTGGCAGGAATCGCTGGAGACAGACTTCAAAGTGTAGAGACCAGGAGCCGTTACCAACGGCCGGTCACCATAACCCTTAGCCGAGTAGCTAGCAATCGAAACCTCGTCGCCGTGGTCTCCGCTGTTAGTCAGAGAATCAAGAGGAGAGAATTCCCACGTGATCTCGTGGGCAGTATCGTCCCAAGGGCCTTGCATTTCAAAGCCTATAGGAAGCCTGGCCGGGCGACCCTTGGCTACTTTGAGCGGCCTTCGCAGATCGCAGGCCTCCATCTTAATCTTGGGGCGCTCCTTGACCGTGAAGGTATGCGACAGACCCTTCGGCCGAGGCTTGTCGGGTTCGTCTTCCGATGGCGTGTACTTAACAACATTTCCGAAGGCATCGTGCACTTCGTCGACAGAGTACTGCCACACTCCAGACGCCGTCATCGACTCGTTGAGGCCAACAGTGACAGTGGCGGGCCGAACCCAGGTAATATCATCTTGGTTTTCCAAGAGGAGGTTCGAGCCAGCCCCCAGGAGGGGCGACGAGAAGCCGTCGGGCTGGAGGCTTTGGAAGTGGAAGCTGTGATCCTTGCCGTTGATGGTGCGGCTGTAGACGATTTTGAGAGGCGGAGTTCCCACAACCTCCAGCGACAGGTCCGAAAGGTCGTGGCGACATCGCTTCACGTCACTGGTGGCTTTGATCTTTGCCTGGGGGCACGCGACGACGTATGTATCCTTGGTGGTTCGCTGCACCTCCAGCTTGTACTGGTCGAGCACTTTTCCCAAGCGATAGACACCAGGCTTCTTGACCATGTACTCCCACCCAAAGCCAGTGTTTGTTTGGTCTGGATATTCGCGAATCTGCCTCGCAACCTTGTTGACGTCCCTCTGCGGGACCTTGATGGTCTCTTCCTTGTTCGTTTCGAGGTCGATGCGGGTGAGTTCGATCTGGGCGGGGATGCTGGCGTTGAAGAAAAAAGGCAGCAAGATGCCACCTTTTCCCTTGCTATCCAGACAGAACGAGTGCTGCTCGGGGTTGAGAACTGCAGAGCCTTCGGGAAGGATGTTGATGATTTGCTTGCCCATAATGAGGGAGTGGTTGTTCAGAATGCTCGAAACCTTCACATTGTGCTCGGAAATACCGATCTCGCGGTCGTAGAGAACCTTGGCGAAGCCGAGGAACCATGCCTGTAGAGGAATCTTGGGATGTCAGCCAGAGATTTGAGACGTCCAGGCACCTTGCCGGTAACTTACAGGAATGTTGAACATGAGCATGTAGTTGCTAACAACATGAAAGGCGTACGCGGTGGTAACGACAGGCTGCGATAGCTCCAGCCATGGTATCCTCAGTTCAGGAAGACCAAAGAGGAACGCAAAGTCGATGAAAATCCACTTCAAAAACAGCCACCAAGAGGTTTCCCCGTCTTCGATGACCTGAAGCCAGTCGTACAGCTTCCAGGCCCATAGCAGCATGTACACGCCAAAGGCGTAGAGTCGTTGCTTGGGAGCATCGAGGATGGTTAAAGGGATGACGGGTTCGATGACGGGAGCTTCAGCGCGGATATTCTCGGGGGCCTGAGGCAACCTGGGAGACCTGTTGAGAGAGTTTCTGGCGGACGAGACGGAGTGTCCGGGGGAGGGAGTGTGGTGTCTGTTTTGTCGTCGGGCGGTACCTGGGGTTGCTGGAAACCCAGACCGCAAGCGGGGAGTTTCGTTCATGGCATTCGCATTCCGTGAAAATTCGCGACGTTAGGAGACAAATTGCATCGAGGGGTGATGGCGACGAGGAGAAGGCGGGAGAATTCGTCGTGGGTGTCGCAGCAAGGCCGTGACGATGGTTCGTGGTGGCAAAAGGTCGAGGTCGAGTTGGTGATGGTGTTTTGACATGGAAATTCCTTTGAATGCAGAATCCGTCACCCGCGTCCCGTCAACACTGCACGCGACGGGGTTCACGTCCACTAAAACAGGCTGCCAACACCGCTAGAGCTCCCCCAAGCTCTGGGGCCCAATGGGCTTTGTGAACGGATTTGATTGGCTGCGGCTTGTCGAGGGTCCCACTCAGGTACCTGCGCACAGATGCCATCTCAGGCCCAGTCCCATGATTGGTTGGCAACTCGCATCTCTTTCACGCGCCCTACCCTATTTCTTCATGCCTGTCCCAGGTAGGAAGATTCGTTTATTTCCTGGTTGCAATAGAATGGCTGACTTGTGTGCATCTTCTGAAATATTTACAAGTATTAGCACTTGGACTGGATATAGGGATAATGAGACCCCTGCTAAGCACGTCAGCCCAATACCAATGGCCAATCAGGTCCCAATATTCATCTCCTAACAACCACAAGTGGGGCTTACCTCTGCTGAGCTTCCCTAAGCTTTGAGCCTCATCTTTGAACTTCTATCCGTACCTTCAACCATCTCAACCCAAGCTTATTACTTGTTGGCTCATCATCATTTTGTGTTCAGCTTCCCATTCAATATAATATCCCGATTGAAGGGCCTTTAACGACCACCAGCCCCCCCACCACATGCTGCCTAACCGTTTCTTCGTCCGTCGCGGCAGTCCATGTTCTCTCCCTTACTTCCCGTCTAGACGATGCGTGAGCTCACGTCAATAACGCGAAAACTCAACCCTATAGAGTTTCCGGGGGCATTCTGTGACACCTGATTAGGAATTTATCCAGTTCTGGTCAGTGGTTTCGCCCCATCTATTCCTCGTTTGCTTGTTTGTGGGTGCTCCCACCTTCGTCTTGTCACCACCACGAAGCGACCTTCGCACTCTTACTCGCATTTGTTCTACGCGGCGGCCTAATTCTCCCTTCCCTTCGCACAAGAATTCTGCTGCCTAATCTTACCCATACATACCCCAGACTTCCTTCCCCCGATTAATCATGCCAGCATCAACCATGACCATGACCGCTCGGGCCGGAGCTGACAGGGCGCCACAGAGCATCGAGAACCTTGAGCATCAGCTTCCTTCTCGGCGCCGTTCCCTCCGCGCAAGAGCTCGCAGAGCATCAAATTCCCCAGCATTCGATACCATGGACGAGCCGAAGCGCAATCCCAAGCGCAAGGCAGCCGAGTCGGCCTCCCACGTGACTAAGCCTTCAGGGAAGCTGCTCGGGGAGGCGCTGGCACCTCTCACTCCCGAGGATATCCAGGCGTGGGAAGGCTGGGTTGAGCTGGAATCGGAGCCTGTGAGCATATGCGCCTTGAATATGATGCAAAGCATCGCTAATCAAGCACGAGGCCTTTTTCAACATTATCCTACGGGATCTGGGCGTCAAAGATGTCAAGGCACAGGAGATCTTCACCATGGACCAGGACTCCCTCGATCTCCTACCGTGCGTCTTCTCTCCCCAAACCGCGTAAAGCAGTCCTGACTCTCACCAGGAAGCCTGTTTTCGGCCTGATATTTCTTTTTCAGTATCTTCCGAGCCACGTCGACGTGGAAGAGGACGAAGACACCAGCGAGGTCTGGTTTGCCAACCAGGTATTTGCCAGATCTGCCATGACGTGGGGCAAATCATGCTGATGCCTTTCAGACTACAGACAACGCGTGCGCAACTGTTGCTATGCTCAACATCATCATGAACGCGAGTGGGATAGACCTAGGAGAGAACCTTTGCGAATTCAAAGAATCAACAAAACACCTCAGCGCCCCCCTCAGAGGCCACCAGCTCAGCCGAAACAACTTCATCCGCTCTATCCACAACTCCTTTACTCGGCGGATGGACCACCTCAACGCCGATCTTTCCCTGGAGAACGAGGCGACCGAGGCCGCGTCTAAGCAGGCGAAGAAGCGAGCCATGTCGAGAAAAGGAAAGAAGGCATCTAGAAGAAGGAGAGTGAAGGCTGAGTATGGGTATCACTTCATTGCCTATGTCCCAGCGGGAGGCCATGTTTGGGAGCTGGATGGTTTGAATAGCAAACCCCGCAGATTGGGTACGTGTTGACTCGATCAAGGCTCTCCGTTCGTTTCTAACCCTGCACCAGACGCGATGCCCTCGGATTACTGGACGAGCGTGGCCCGGCCCCAGATCGAAGGCCGCATGTTGCAGTACGAGGAAAGCCAGCTATCTTTCAACCTCCTCGCCCTCTGCCAAAGTCCACTCGCCGCACACTCTCGAGAAATCGCCCAGGCCGTTGCCTCCCTGAACCACCTCCACTCCCAAATGAAGGAGAACCCCGACTTTGGCAACCTGGTCGCCGCCGAGCCAAAGGTCTTCGACATGGACGACGAGGCCCAGCTATCCGAGTTCGACTTGAAGAGGGCAGACATCGAAAACACCACAGTCCCCCCACACATTTTGGAGAAGATGTCCGGATCGACACTCGAAATCAGCCAGGCGTACGAACTGCACCAGGAACTCGTCATCGAGGTCAAGGCCTCCGTGGGAGCATACCGCGCCGAGATGATGGCCATTGCCGACGACGAGCAGCGCGTCAAGGGCCGCAAGAAGGACTACGGCCCGGCGCTGCACAAGTGGGTGACCAAGCTGGCCGAGAAGGGAGTGCTGGAAGACCTCATCTTTACCGCCAAATAGAATAAACGACGGCGACTACTGGGGCGACTTTGACTTTCTCAACCGCTCCAACTAAATGGCCTTTCCCACCGACCTCGATTACGCCGACTCTCCCGAATTCTCCGACTTTTCCGACTCCGAGTCTTCCGGCTCCTCCGGACTCTCCCCCGTGTCTGGCTGATGTCGACTTGGGCTTCCAAAGCGACGCCTGAGGAGATGTGACGAATAGATGATCTCGATGGCGACTCGGGATAGAATAAATAAATGTATAACGTCAAGAACTTCTGTCTAAGAATGAATATGTAGCAGTGCCCAGAATACCCTCCACCGAACCGTTTCCGTCGCAATTTATGAGGGTTCATGCCAGAACTGAAATACATGTTGCTTTTTCTCCCTCAACGCCAGCCGGGATTTTTCCTTTTGCCCCCAACAGGAGCAGTCTTTGTCAAGATGAAGTTTTAGACGCTCGACGCGCGCAAGTCAAAAAAGACCAAAGAATAGGAAAAGGGGAAATAAATAACAATGATGAACAACAAGAGAGAAGGAAAGGGGGGAATTAGACAAGGAAAGGAAAGAAAAGGAAAGGAAAGGGAGGAAATCCGAGGCTGCCCATGCATGGACTTAGTCTTCGGGGTATTCCTCTCTCAGGTTGGACACAAAAGTGCACGTCGCGGCGTCAAATCGCTTGAAGAACTTGCCTGCCAGGGCGAAAAGGTCTCGCGGAACCTCGTCGGGGTCCCGGATGAGCACAATGTTGTCTTCTGCGACGACGTGTCGTTCGGTGCCCGTTGTGCGCCTAGATTTGTGTTAGTATGGTGAAGAAGACAGAGGAAACAGAGGGGACAGAGAGGCCAGACGTACAAGCACGTATAAAAGTTCTGGTTGCGCGGGCGCACCAGGCTGGGCAGATCAGTGTCACTACTATCATCTAGCGTCTCGTCAATGGCTCCGATATGAGGCATGGGGAGTCGGCGCGCACCCTGGTCTGTCCAGCCGTTGACGACTCCGATCCAGCGATACCGGCGGTGACGAAAGACCTGGCCGATCTTGTAGGACACGGGGGGTCCTTCGGCCGAGGTCCTGCGAAAGACGGACGGTGTCGACTCGTCCAGTTCTCGCACCAGGCCTAGAATCTCCCTCGGGTCGTCCCAGCCGCGGAGCCCTTGGCGGGCGAGTCGCTCTCGGAGCGGCGCGAACTGGTCCGATAGGGGTACGAGGTACTTTTGGACGATCCACGCGTCTTCGTGCCAGTTCTTGGCGAAGTGGCGGAGGAAGATTTCGAGGCTCTCGTCCCACTCGAAGACGTTGACGGGCGACATCAAGAGTATCGCCCACAGAGAAGCATAGAGAGCGGCGCCCATGTTCAGGGCTGGATGTCCACTTATCAGTTGGGAAATCTCAATGTCGGCCTGTTCTCGCGCTTCGGCCCTCGCAAAGGAAGCCCTGATATTCCGTGCAGTCCGCATGGCAACGGAAATGGGCGAAACGGGGGCCAAGAACAATTCCGTGTTGGTCTGCCAGCCAAACTGCGCCAGCGTGGCCTGCAGCGATGGCAGCGAAATCTCCTCGTCGGAACCATACGGGTCCAAGTACATCATCTCCTGGTGCGGCGTCTCCTGAGAAAGGGGCAGGCCATCCAGCGTCTCTCCCTCGTTGGGAAGGACGACAGCGTGAACGTGGGTGGGAAACGAGCAGCACTGAGCCCGCATCCCTAGGCGATTCGCGATACAGCAAAAGATGGCGCTGGAGATGATGGGGATCGAGTCGTGATCCTCGTGACGCAGGGCCTGGCCGATGAGGCAGTTTCGTAGGTTTCGGTAGCTCTTTTCTGGTTGTCTCAAGCCAGTCAAGTTGTTGCCGCGAAGCCACCGAGTTAGTGCCAGCGCCTTCTGCCGCGTTGTCATCTCATTCAGGCCCGGAGTGCTACTCAAGAACTGGGCGGTTCTTTCATCGAGCATGCGTCCAATCTGCAGCCGTGTTAATGCGAGCGAACAAGGAGTCATCATCGGGTCTGACTTGCATCATCCAAATCTCCAGGCTGATCGTGAAGCACAAACAGATCGAAAGCACCCAGCGTCCGCTCGAGAGCAAATTCCGGGTACTTTCCTCCAGGCGTATCTCCCACAGCGAGGATCCGATGCCATTGTTCAATGGCGAGGCCTCTGTGAACACTATCCAATATGGAATTACCGTAGAAACTGGCAACATGTGTAAGCGTGGAAGTATAGAGGGCGCAGGCAACGCAATTACCGTCTCGCCAAGACGTCATCAAGAGAGTCGTCCGCCTGTGACTGCTCGAGAAGGAAGTCTTTGGCATCATAGCCCAACTGGGCGATCTGCTCTGTCCTGCTTACGCGATTCACTTTCGTAGCCAGAGCATGGTCAAAGAGTCGCGATATCTCCTCATTCTGGCGCTTTCGAAGAAGGAAGAGACCTTTCCAATCGACGTCCGAGGCCCTCTCTCTCAGCTTCCCCCGCAGGTTGTGCTCGGGATTCCAGAACCGGAAGCCGTGTTGGCAATAGTACCTCCAGAGCAGCGGCTCGGTGGCAATGTGTTTCAGGCGACGAGACGACAGCTGCACGCTGGACAGGTTGTCTTCGGGAGAGACATAGTACAGCAGATGATGGATTATCTCGTCGGGGACTTGGTGCAGCGTCATGGCGGCGAGTTCCAGAGCGGGTTGGAGGAGGCAAAGGCGGTCAAGGAAGAATGTGGGGGAGTTGTGCTTTCTTTTTCGTGTGAAATCTGCACGGCCAAAAAGGCGACGACGAGGAGGATTTGGAAGAGAAGAAAATGCCCAAACAGCTCCGGCTTGAATTTAAACGTGTAAATATGTCATGATGCTCTCTGCAGCCTCCATCCAGGTTCCCTGTAGAAGAACTGCCCGCTCCATGTGTTTTCTGCGGTGAAAATGTTGGTAGTCAGGTCACCCAGCCGCTCGTGACGCAATAAAGGGGTCCTGCTGACTCATCAGGAATATTCGATTTTCATTGGCCGACTTCTCAAACTCTGACAAGTCGTCGAGCGGAGCACCATCGGCCCGAACTAACCCCAAAGAGGAGTCAAAGTAAACAAACGCGCCTGCCCAATCCATTTGCATCACACGCGGCGCCAATCCCACTTAACCGACTTCAGTCTGATCTGTGTATTGATCTCGAAGAACAAACAAAACAAACCACAACAACCTCCCATTCCAAGACTTCACCTCTGCCTGCTCTCACGCCCGTTCATTTTGTCTTGTATATTTTCAGCGCATGTTCAACAACCGTCGATTCTACTCCTAAACGCCGACTCTTAGCCGCGCGCCCGTCAAGATGGTCCAACCCGACTTTGGCGGCGCGCTCGACACCCCGCGCACAAACATCGGGGATGCCACCTACCTCAGTCGACAGCCAGACTTTGCCGACATCTCCCAGGAAGCCACCTTTCACTCGCCCGTCAAGGAGGGCAACCTGATCCAGAAGCTTCGCAATGGCGGCGGCGCAAATCTTCGCACCCCGCGCGTGCGAGGGCCTCTCATCGACCGTCGAAACCTCCCTGCCAGCATTGGAGATGTCGAGTTCACGCCCCTATTGAAGTCGGCTACGCGGAGGGGCGGCGACAGGGGCGCTGTCCCCGACTTTAGCTCGATATCGCTACGAGAACAGGAGAACGACACCGCCGACCGCCGAACCATGCCTTCCGGCTTTGGAGGCGCCGATGCCGCCGCTCTGGCCGAGTCGACGCTCCTTTCCGAATTCACGCCCTTGGCGAAGCCGTCCACGCGGAGAGGTGGCGATAAGGGTCCCCTCTCGGATGGGAACCAGCTGTCGCTGCGAGAACAAGAGAACGTCATTGACCGGATCGAGAAGGAAAACTTTGGCCTCAAGCTGAAGATTCACTTTCTCGAAGAGGCGCTTCGCAAGGCTGGGCCCGGCTTTAGCGAAGCCGCGCTCAAAGAGAACACGGAGCTCAAGGTGGACAAGGTCACCATGCAGAGAGAGCTGCAGCGGTACAAGAAACACTTGACGACGGCCGAGAAGGATCTCGAAAACTATCGAAAATCAATGCTGGAGCTTCAGGAGAAGGCGAAGCGGAAATATGCCAACGAGAACCAACGCATTGAAATCGAGAAACTACAGCGCTCGCTCCAGGACCGAGAAGCCGACATCGCAGACCTGCACCACCGTTTGAACCAGGATCAAAAGGACGACGATGAAGTCGAGAAGCTTCGCGACGAGATTGCGGATCTGCAAGACCAACTGAACCAAGAACAACAAAACAACGACGAAGTCGAGAAGCTCCGTGACGAGATTGCCGATCTTCAAGACCAGTTGTCTCGAGAACAAAACAGCGACGAGCTCGAGAAACTCCGGGATGATATTGGAGACATGGAAGCCGACCTTCGCGCAAAAGACGAGCTCGTCGCCGAGCGCGAAGAGGAGGCGGAAGAGCTCAAAGAGAAGCTACAAGCAGCCGAGGACAAGGCCAAGGCCTCTCAACGAAGAATGGACGAGCTCGAGGATCAGCTCGAGCTGGCCCAGGATAAGCTATCGGCAGCCGAAGACAAGGCGAAGGCTCCCCCACGAAGAGTCGCCGAACTCGAAAGCGAACTGGAAGCAGCAGCGGCAAAGTCAAAGGCCGCCCAACGAAGGATAGCCGAGCTCGGAGATGAGCTGGACGCGGCAGACGATGGAGCGAAGGCTTTGCAACGGAGAATAGCCGAGCTTGAGGATCAGCTGCAAGCTGCAGACGAAAAGATGATTGCGTCTCAACGAAGGATGTCGGAGCTCAAAGGCACGAACAGCGAGGAGCTTGAGGAGGCAAGAGACACCATTTCGGGCCTCGAGACGACTGTGCGACGCTTGGAGAAGCAGATGGCGGAAATGAAGACCAGGGTGGAGGACGCCGAGAGCAGAGTGGATGATGCTCTCCTCCAGAAACAACGAGCGGAGGACAAGGCGACCGCTTCCCAGCGGAAACTGGTCGAGCTCGAAGCGAAGGGCGCAAACATGGAAGAGCTGGAAGAAGCCCGGGACACGATTTCCGATCTCGAGATCAACCTACGACAGGTCGAACAACATATGGAGGAGATGAAGATCAAGCTGGAGGACGCGCAATACCAAGCAGACACTGCTCGTGCGCAAAAAGAGCGAGCCGACGCTGGCCTTCGACAAAGAGACCAAGCCATCTCTGAACGCGACGACGAGCTCAACGATCTCGAGGTGAACATGCAGCGTGTGGAGGATCGACTCGAAGAGACCAAAGCCAAGTTGAAGGACGCCCTAGCCCAAAAGGAGCGAGCAGAATACGATCTTGAAGAACTCCAAGACGGCATGGCCAACAAATCTGTCGTCTCCAAGGGGCTAACCCGACAGCTCGAGGAGATGAGGATGAGAATGAAAGAGACGGAAGCCCGGTTGGAAGATGCACTGGCCCAGAAGGAGGAAACAGAACGCCGTCTCGAAGAAGTCCAAGACAGAGTTGCCAATAGGTCTGTGGTCTCGAAGGGGCTTTCTCGACAGCTCGAAGAGATGAGGGTCAAGATGGAGGACGCCGTGGCTCAGAAGGAACAGGCGCAACACGATCTCGACGAACTCCAAGACAGAATCGCCAACAAGTCAGTCGTCTCCAAGGGGCTTTCTCGTCAGCTTGAGGAGATGAGGTCGAGGATGGAGAGTGCACTGGCTCAAAAAGACAGGGCGGAACGCGATCTCGAGGAACTCCAGGACACCATCGGCAACAGGTCCGTCGTCAACAAGGGCCTCACTCGACAGATGGAAGAGATGAGGGCCAGGATGGAAGACGGTGAGACCAGGCTGAGAGAGGCCCTGGCCCAACGGACGCGGGCAGAAAACGACCTCGAAGACTTCCAGCTCGAAATGACGCAGAAGTCGAGCGCCACCAAGACTCTATCGCGACAGATTGAAGAACTCAAGGCCCGGGTGGAAGACGCAGAGGCTCGGATGGACGATGCCCTGTCTCTAAAACAGCGGGCGGAAAGAGATCTCGAAGAGTTCCAGCACGAGATGGCGCAGAAATCGGGCATCAGCAAAGGCCTATCTCGACAGCTCGGAGAGATGAAGGTCAGGGTGGACGACGCCGAGACGCGCATGCAAGACGCTCTGGTTCATCGCCAGCGAGCAGAAAACAACCTCGAAGAGCTTCAGCACGAAATGGCCCAGCGATCCGGCATCAGCAAGGGCTTATCTCGACAGATCGAGGAGATGAAGGCCAGGATGGAAGACGCCGAGGCGCGCATGGAAGAGGCACTGGTCCTGAAGCAAAGAGCAGAAAACGATCTCCAAGAGCTGCAAAGCGACATGGCCGACAAGTCCATGGTGACGAGGGGCTTCTCTCGACAAAACGACGAGAAGCTCGCTCGCCTCCAGCGCCAGCTCGAGGACATGGAGGACCAGAAGATCGTGCTCGAAGACCTCCTCGAAGAAGCCCGCAAGCAGGCCGACGAGACGGCCAGCCACCACGAACGCGCCCTCAAGCGCAAGGAGCAGAAGCTCGAAGAGGCGGAACGCGAGCGCGACCTGGCCGCGTCTCGGCAGACGGACGCGAGCAAGCAGGAACGCAAGCTCCGCAAGAGCCTCGCCGAGAAGGAAAACCTCGAGCACGACGTGGTCGAGCAGCAGGAGCTCATCGACGCCCTGGCCGCATCCGAGGCTTCACTTCGTCGCAAGGTCGAGCGCGCACGCAGCGAGCGAGCCGCTTTCCGCCTGAGCGCAGAGAAGTTGCAAAAGGACGTCGAGCGAGCCAAGGCGGCCGCCAACAAGGAGGCTGCCGCTGCCGCCAACCTCAAGTCCTCCTCCTCCTCTTCCACCACGTCTAAGAAACACCGCAAGGCCCTCGAAGGAGCCGACCAGGCTCTCGAAACGGTCATCCGCGCGGCCGAGGGCGCAGAGGAGCGGCACAAGAAGGAACTCCGCGGCATGGTGGTGCAGATGGAGTGTCTGCAGGCCCGCTGGCTGCGCGAGGCCTCGCTGCGCGCCGACGCCGCCTACGCCAAGAAGTCGCTGCAGCTGGAGCTCGACGTGGCAAACGCTTGGTACGTACACTCCCGCTCGTCTATCGTTGTTGTTGTTGTTTTGACTAACCCTTCTTCTTCCCTCACAGCAACAAGGCTCAGCTTCGCGAACTCGAAGACATTCGCACCAACCTCCTCGGCAGCCGGAAACCCCTCAACCTTCCCGCCAAGAAACAACCGTCTCTCGCAGAAGTTTCCTAGGCGTCCAACGGTTTGTGTGGTCTTATTCCTTACATCTCTTCATCATGGCTGGCAGGTTGGGAAAATGGGCGTGCATGGCTGGGAATGGTGCAAAGCGCTTCCTCATTCTTTTTATACATTGGGCAGGGTGGACAGCGCAAATTCACGAACTTCACGGTACGGCACATTGGGTTGGTTGGTTTGGTTATCCCTTGGGTTGTCCTGTTTTTGCATTTTTTTTATTCAATTTCCTCAGACAAGAGCAAAGATTCAAACTCCCAATACTCTCTCTCCCTCCCTCTCTTCGCTCTCGCTGAAAAACTCCACGCAAAACAATGAGCAACATGAAATGAAGCTGGGTCGGCGAATACGCCCGACGAGTGTAAAATGAGTGGTACCCTCCTCTTTCCTTCACTCCCCAACGCAAAAACCCATGTTCCCGAGGCTAAAAACCATGCACTGTAAGAACGAGCAAATGACCTCCCGTGTGTAGCAACCGTGTGAATCCCGTCATCCTACGTGACTGGAATGTTTTTTTGTCCCCCCTCTTCCTTGTCTCTAGACTGAACATGCCTCGAAATCGACTTCCAGCGTTGACATCACGTCTCGGATCAACGAGAAGGCAGCTCTGATGCACAACGCAGACCGATTGATCCTTTGGAGTATTTACATTACATGACGAACAAAAGGTTGGTGTCTGAGCATGCATGGTTAGTCAGAATGGCCCATGGAAATCAATTGACACAGCAGACTTACCAAGAGGGTGACTGCAGGACAGCTGGGGCTTCTGAGTATAACGAGTCGCAAGCTCGTCCCGGATGCTGTTGAGCAACTGCACGTAACTCTGCTGGGGGTTCTTCTTGAGGGCACTGACGAAGGCCCAAGACATGGCACCCGTGGCTTGTGAGGCGATGGTTGCATCAGCACTGTGAAGATGGTTAGCAACTGTTTCTCCTTGATGGTGTGAAAGTAGAAGGCCGAACGTAGCCCGTCGCCTCAGATGCAGGACCAACCCATAAATGAGGCTGACCATGACATCTGAGGCGTGTTCAACGGGGAAATAAAAGTTAGATACATGAAATGAGGTCTCCGGGACCATCCACATCCGTCAAGCTCATATTAAAACAACCGTCGCATGAAGATCACTCGATCAACCTGCTTCGAGGGAGAAAAGTCAAAGTAGAAAGAACCAGCCTGTCAAGCGTGATGCTCGACATCATACCAAAACCAAAGGGCTCACGGGAAAAGTATTAGGAAAAGGGGTCACCCACGAAGTCTGATCGTCTTTGCTGCCAGACCACATGACGACATCTGCAGACGAAGTCTTGGTTGACATGGCACGTTCGCGAGCCTCGTCACCGTTGGCGGCCTTCTTGATGAAGCCGAGAATGTTGCTGGCAACGCCACCGAGGTCGCCCTGGCTGTAGGAAGAGATGACTCCCAAGAGACCCTGCCCAGCTTCCTTGGCCAAGTTGGGCTCCTTGAGGATACCCTGGGTAGAGTAGATGTAGGGCAAATCGAGGGCGGTACCAGAGTGGCACGAGTCGAAGATGGCAGTCAGTCTCACGCCAGCCGTCAACGGCCGAACCATGATGCGGTGCATCTCATCGTCGGTGATGTGTCCGGTTTGCCGGAAATCCACAGGGTAAATGACCTCATCGTAGCCATCCTCTTCATCGCCATCAAGGTCCTTGGTCTGTCCGCCGTGACCTAGGCAGTGTTAGCAAACCAGGAATTGTCCCACGACCCGAGATCTTACGAACCTGAGTAGTGGAAGAAGAGCGAATCGTTCGACCGTGCGTCTTTTACGAGCCAGTGCATGGCTCGCAAAATGTTCTGCTTAGTAGGCTGGCTCATGGGGTTCTGCTGATCATCCGTAAGAATCACCATATCCTCGCGCTTGTAACCGAAATGCTCCGAGAGGTACGCAGTCATGTTGCGGACATCATTGATGCAGCCGCGGAGCTGACCGCGCTGACCAAAGTAGTTGATTCCAATGAGCAAAGCTTTCCTCCGGCCGGTACAATTCGAATATCGGAAGTTATAGTTGGAGGGTGCGCCATGACCGAACTGTTGGGGTGCAGAAGGCGGGGCTTGAGGCTGGCCTGGTAAATGTTTAGCTGCTGTGCGACGGCGGAAAGACGGCTCGGGAGGGTGCGCACCGTTGGGCCGCGACTGGTAGTTGGGCTGAGGGGGCTGATAATGGCCATATTGCTGCTGCTGAGGCGGCGGTTGCTACGGATGCAAGGTCAGCTTCGGGTTCGGATCACCTCTGACAGGCAGCAATGGGGCAGGATGTGAAATTTTGGTATTGTAAAGTCGGCGGGTACGGCGGAATGGTATTTTCGGGAAGAGAAAGGGATCGTCGGGGAGACGAAGGCGGAATGCGCACCTGGTAGTGTTGTTGCTGTTGCGGGGGATGTTGCTGGAGTTGGTCTTTGGGGATATCGCGGGCGTCCAACCGTGAGTTGTCTTGGTTGAGCTTGATACCAGAGCTGAGGGTTGATTGTCAATATTA
>JAMQMW010002059.1:0-25853 GCA_024115155.1 Thelonectria blattea
TTTTTTTTTTTTTTGCCCCTGGCCCCCAATGAGTGCCTGACCGCTGGGAGAGATTGGTGTACACTATGGATATGTAGAGGGCCCAAGGAGGAGGAGAGGGTAACGCTAGCTCGGCATGTGCAGTAGGGATTACAGGAGGGCAGTGAGAGAGAGACTGGGTCAGGTACGGTACCCGTTGGCGTAGGAGGAAACTGGGGGAAAGGGGAGGGGAGGGGTGTCGATGGAGTGAAGGTAAGACGAAGCAAGGCAAGGCGAGGTAAGGCATGGCAAGGCAAGGCAAGGCACAGGAGACTGCGAGATGTGCGGGCCAAGGATTATGCTAGATGAGGGGAGGGGGATCTGGGCTTCCATGACGAGGAAGGGCGGGGAGAGAGGGGGGGTTGTTGTGTTGGTTGGGTTGCGAGGGTCGAGCGAGAGTGAGGAGTGTTGTTCGGGGAGGGGGAAGAGGGTGGATATACGGATATGTACGAACAGTCTACGATATGTATGTAAGACGACAACGAGGATAGAGGTGAATCTACGCCGCTGCGGATAGATACGGTGTGTGAATAGTCTCACTCTGAGAAACAGAGTGCGGTAACACAAGTCTCACAAAGGCGTACCACGGTCTGGCTAGCAGGTGCAGCAGGTGCAGAAGATGCAGCAACCCAAGACAGCAACGAAAAAACGGGCAGACATTGGGCTGCTTTCTTGATGTGGGCTCCGAGGTGCAGTAGTCCGGCAGCGAAATCGACCCGAAGATCTCTGTCTGTTGGCTCATGTTCCTTCTTTTGTGCTGCTCGGTGTGGGTGTGACTGCGTGTGACTGCGTGTGATGTGCTGTGTGCGTGGTGCGGTCTGGTGAAGTGGTGTGGTGGTGTGGTGTGTGGGTGGGCGTGTGTGTTTTTTTTGCCTCAGCAAGGTTATGTGTGTCTTCGTGCAGATGCAGCAGGCGGGAGGGACTAGTGATGAGGGATCTTTCAGGGATGGAGTGAGTATGGAGGAGAGGGGGAGGGAGAGGATGGGTAGGATAAGGGGTAAAAGTCTGGAGAGTGGACGAGGAGCGGGCACTTCGAACGATGTTGATGTTATGGGCAGCGAGAGGTCTGTTGGGTTCGACGACGAGGAGGACGAGGAGGAGGAGCAAGAGGAGGAGGAGAGAGAGAAAGAGGCGGAGAGGCGGCCTAGAGAAGCAAGTAAGCTGGACGGTGTGACACTCTCTCGAGAAGTGTGGTTGCGTTGCCTCCCGTTTTGTGTGACGACGTTTTGTTTCTTTGTTACCTGCGAGAGGAAGACATTCCGGTTGGTCGAGACGGGTTGTTGAAGAGAGAGAGGGGAACCAAGGACGAGTGAGGGAAGCCCGTTTGGATGACCCCTCCTTCTCCCCCCCCCTCTGCGTGTGACATGCCTAACGCTTCTCATGTGGGTGGGTGCATCTTACGGGTGGTGTCCAGTGGCGGCGGGCGGCGGGCGGAGGGCGTGGAGAAAAGAGAGAGTCCTCATGCAGGCCGGGCATCGATGCAGGCAGGGCCACGAGAGGGTGTGACCTGGCTTGGAAGCTGGGGCTTGGTTGAGGTCGGTAGACGGGAGAGGGAGAGAGGGAGACAGCGAGAGAGATGCATATCGTGAAACTGGGCTTTCTCTTGTTGCATCGTCCTGCGTCCTTGTCTTCCCAACGGGGTGGTTATATGTGTGAGCGGGTGGACTACAGGGAGGTGAAGCGAAGGAAGAAGAGTTCAGGACGGGCTGGGAACTCTGGGAGAGATGAGGGGGACGGGGGACCCAAGGGGACGGTAACGGGCGTTTCTGGTGGAAGAGAGGGGGGGAAGGACGAGCAGGGGGAACGAATGGGTTTGGTGATGACCCTGCAGGAGGCTGAAGTTGAAGCCGGAGAGGCGGTGGAGGTTTATTGGCATGTTGGGCACGCAGGACGTTTACGGAGGAGCAGGAAAGAGGTCATGGGAGTACAGATATAGATACGGATACAGTACGGATAGATCCAGATGCTTGACTGCAGGAGGGAGAAGAGGAGGGGGGTTTCAACCCAAGGACCACAGCGACACAGATTGCTCGTTTTTTGTGCGTTTTTTCCACCCGCGGACCATTGAGCCCTCTCTCTCTTGCACTCGTGGGTAGAAAAATTAAATAAAAAAACAACCTTGTCCGAGGGGCAAATAAGCCGACGGTTGCCCACCCCCCGGCCAGACGGGCCCCCTTGTTCAATCGGGACAACCGACCGCGTTCTAGTGTGCCCGAAGGAGAATGATGAACGGATCGGCCCTTGAGGGGGCTTTGGATGGGTTGAGCAGCGAGTTGAGATGAGTTGAGTTGAGGGGGAGGAATTGACGAGGTGGTATTCTCGGGTGCGAGGTTGTGGTTGTTGTTGTTGTTGTTGTTGCTGTAGGGGGTTGGGCAGGGGAGATGAGATCGGAGAGGGGTCTTCAATGTCGAGGAAATGAAGCATATGCATGGCTTCAATGCAACAAGACGCAGTCCCTCCCTCACCGGTTGCGCACGGCAGACGACAACATCGGTGAGCTATTCGTAAACCCAAGCCGAGCCCGCCCCTCAGCCAAGCGGGACGGATGTTTGTTTCTTGTCGATGGCTTCGGCGTGCGGCCGAAAAGCAAAGCCGCAGAGACGCCCAGTCACGACACGACCGGTCAGTCAGGCCCGTCATCTTGGCTCGGGGACTCAACAGCACATCACATCACAGCAACAACACAGCAGAGCAAAGTCCCGCTCGTTCCCGTCCCTTCCACTCCGATGGTTCCAAAGAAACACCCCCCCTGCCCTCCTCCCCTCCCATCCCGCCCCCATCTCAGCCACGCAGAATGGAGGTTTCGAGATGAGCCAGATGTGGGAGGGGCCGCCCAAAGCCCAAAAAACGCAGAACCGAGCAGACGAAGAGGAGGCGGGGGATCCAGCGGAACCAGTCCAGCCAGTCCAGTCCAGCCTCCCCCATGGACATTTGATCCCGAAGGCTTGGGATAAAGTGGGCGTGGGATCGGTGGTGGCTCGCATCTGTTTTTTAACCCAGTTCCAGTTCCAGGGTGTCGGTGTTTTGTCCCGTCTGGATGGATGGCCATTTGTTGAGGCGTCGACTGGGCATGCGTGAGAGGGTTGAGTGTGAGTGTGTGTGTGTGTGTGTGTGTGTGTGCTGTTGTCGTACATATATGTACGGATACCGGTAGTCTATGTACCGACGTGTTGGTAACGTGCAAAAAGGGGGGGAAGGGCATATTCGACCACATCCGTACGAACATCTCACACCTCCACCAAGCATGACATACGTAGCAAAACCCAGTCAGCCCAACAAACCAGCAAGAGAAGAAGAAGAAAAAAAAAAAAAAGCACACACAGAGACACACACGCACACACACCGACCAGCCATCGGCTTTTCCACCCAGCAGCCCGGGCAAGGGCGGCACGGTACGAAACCCGGGTGCAGCAAATCCATGCAAGCCCAATCTCAACGGTGCGAGCCGAAGACCGGAGAAAATTGAAATCTAAAACGACGCGGCAAAAAGCTTAGGTTTCTGGGCTAGTCGACGCATGGGTGAAGCAGACTAGGTACGGTAACCCGAAGAGGTGAGCGTGTGCACGTGTCTGATGCTCAATGGGCCGACAAGAGAGACGGCTTTCGAGACGGACCGGGAACGAGTTTGTGTGTTGCGTGTCGAGTCGGGACTACCGGTTTGCTCCAAGGTGCGTTCTGGAGAGTACGGATAGGGGTTGCCTCTCATCTCTTCTCATCCTTCTCATCAACCACGAAACAAGGCAAATGCTCCGTTCCTCACACGAGGCTGGGATCGACATATGAAAAATGGAGTTTTGCTCCCTCCCATGTTCCTCCTTCGGGAATAGAACCATGCGAGGTGCTCGTCTGGGTGCAGTAGCGCCGCGCTGACGAGGAGAACCCAGTTGGGTTTCCCAGTTCTTTGCAAACGAGGAGGACGAGGGTCAAATACAATGTGCGAGATTCGATTGGTGCGTGTGAACAGGTTGTTTTTGATCTTTTGCTTTCTTTCTTTTTTGTGCTGTCTTTTTTTTTGTACAAATTGACCGCCTTCTCCCATATCTTTCTGTGTCCCTATGCAATAGAATAAGAAGGAAAAAAGTCGAAGGAAAAAAAAAGGAAATGAAGCGAACCCCGGTCTGGGTGATGATGCATCGCCCACTTGCCGGACCATTCAGTGGAGAAGGTCGTTGATGAGCTAGTGTGGCCGTGAGTGTCTGTATTCGTAGAGTACAGAATCGGGTGGTTGTGGTTGGTGGTGGTGGGTGTGATCGAACATGGTGTTCGTCATGGTGGTTTGTTAGGACGAGAGGCGAAGAGACCAAACACCGAAGCCAAGAGCCTCCCCTGGACTCTCTACTCTCCTTCACGCCCATTAACGGCCGGCTGTGGTCCCTTTCCCTCAATCTCGAGCATCTCGATGCTATACCGTCATAGCATAAAGATCATTATAGTCGTCAGTCTCAGCGCATGGCGGCCGCAGCATCGGCAAAGGTGCCCACGAGCGGCCCGTCGTCGGTGTCGATGGTCTTGATGCTCGCCGGCCCGTTGTTGCCGTTCTTCTGCATCTCGATCGTCTCCTCCTCGGGCAGCCAGTCGACCTTTACTCCCCCCGGGCCCGCGGCCCCGGCGGCCGGACTGGCGCCGACGCTGCCGTCGTTTTGTGTGTTGAGCTTGGAGACGAGGTGTTGGTATCGGGCCACGCGCGCGCCCTGTCCGGCGTAGGCAAACGGTGTCGTCCCGCGGGTTGTGTTCTCCTGGCGGGCGATCTCGAATATGTCCACCATGTTGCTGCGGTTTCGTCAGCTATTCGTCCCGTCGCGGATGGGGAGGGAAGTTGCGTACTTTGATGTCTTGGCCACGACTCGCTGAAGGGCTTCGTTCTCGCGCTGGGCTTCGAGGGTGTCGTTTTCCGTCACTTGATCGCCGAAGCTGCCGTACTGCATGCCGTTCGCATCGTCGTACAACAGACGGTTCTCTTCATCCTGGCGCTTGTTCACAACACGTCAGCCTCCCGCTCTCTCTCTCGCATCAGATCAGGTGGGAAATATGGTCCTTACCTCCCTGTCGTAAGTCTCACTGTCGCGCCGGCCCAAACATGATGCGCAGGCTCCCATGATTAGGCTGGCGACTCGCGCGGTGGACTTGTGGTGTTGTCGCAAGTTGTCGGGGAGTCAAGTTATCTCGAGGTCATGGCCGAAAAGAGAGAAAAAGAATGACGTCTCGTTGGCAGCCTCGTTACAAACGTCGTGAGCTCAGCTTCCAGTTTCGACCACGAGATTACGCTGCTGATTGTGGGTCCCCTTTGCGTGGGGTGCTTTTTGCGCAGCGGGAAAACCTCGGCCCGCAAACGTGGCTGTTTGGCCGAGGCGTGGACGAGCTCAACACCAAAGTTCATCATGGTGAGAGGTGAAGATGCGACATGTCGCCTCGTGAGAGGGCGCTGCGAGAGGATCATTCAAGGTCTGCAGTCGAGTATGAAAAGGACTAAGTTGACATTAACATCGTTGCCAGAGCAGAAGGAAGTGCTCCCTAGGCTAACATGTCTCTCCTCTCACCCGGCCAGAACGCCTTTGCAACGCCTTTGCCCTCGAAAGGGAGAAACAATTAATTGATGCTTGGGTATGTGCCCCGCCGTCATATCATTCCTTTTCACCAATTTATATTCGTTGAGCCCCTCATTGAGCACTCAATACTGCTTCCTCGCCTTGGCCATTTTCCCTCATGAACCACCTCCCTCAACTCGAGTCTGGACCCTACAATCTCCATTAGCAATAATCAGCCCTGGAATTGATCTTCCCTCCAGCCCTCACATGGAAAGGGAATTGGTCCTTGTCTCCTTTGTATTGCCAATTATTTTCCCTCGAGTGATCAACCGTCCCTCGCCCCTCTCCAATACTGAATATCGCATCGCGATAGCTTCATTCAAGGGAATCGTCCACTCACTCGCCCTCCAATAACTCAACCCTGTATACGATCTCTACCATGCAGTCCAAAAATATTTCCAAGTATAAGGATGTCATCATGTCCTCTCATTTCCGCTCTCTCTTCATCCTCATCAGCTTCTTTCTCACACACACCTCTCACCAACTCCTCTTTCTTCCTTCAAACCAATACCGCCTTTACCTATCGCAAGCCCCTCATACAGCATCATCTTTTGTGAGCTATTCAAATCTTTGCATTCGTCTCATACAGTAACTCTCCTTCCCATTCGAGTTCGACTGTTCGCTTTCCAGTATGCTTCGACTCACTCCCTGGGCTATCTTAGCCCTCTCGCCTTTGGCCCAGGCTCAACTTCCATGGCTTATTCCTCGAGGCTCTACCCAAGAGTGTTGCCCCTGCCCTGCTTCCGACGCAACCGACATCACCAAGACGGTGACCGTCACTGTCCCAGGAAGCACCGTCTATGTTACTGAGACTGCGCAACGAACCGCACAAGTCACCACCGCCCCTGCTCCGTCTTACAAGACGGTGACCGTCACTGCTCCCGGCTATGTTGTGCCTGAGGGCGATGACAGCAGAGTGTACACCAGGACGGTTGTCGTTGGAGGCGACAACGAGCGTCGCGTCAAAGTCATTACTGTGACTATTGGCGGTGATAACGAAGTCAAGATGACGACAATCTACAACTCGGACGGATCTGACATTACCAAGACCATCACTGTGGGCGGAAGTGCACAAGTCACTACCGTCACCGTCGGGGATACCAAGCACGTTGATGTCATCAGGACAGTCACCATCACCAACTCGGATGGTTCCGATATGGTCAAGACTGTCACGATTGGCAACGACGAGGAGCATGTCAAGACCATCACTGTCGGGAACGGCAACGAGCAGGTAGTCAAGACCATCACCATTGGCAACGACAACAAGGAGGTGGTCAAGACCATCACCATCGACAACGGGAGCGACCAGGTCGTCAAGACCATCACGATTGATAGCGGCAGCAAAGAGGTGGTCAAGACCATCACCATCGGAAACGGCAACGAGCAGGTCGTCAAGACCATCACCATCACCAACGACTCCGAGCAGCCCAAGACCATGACCATCGGAGGCAGCAACGACAGCTACACCACCAAGGCAATCACGGTCGGCGACGTCTGCTACACCGTCATCGTCACGCGCGAGTACACCACCAAGACCATCACGGGCAGCCACGGCCAGGTTTCGACCGTGACCTATGAGCAGCCTCGCACCGTCACCGTCACGTCGGCTCCCGCGACTGTCACGACGCATGTGAATTCGTACCAGACGGCTACCAAGACGGTGACGGGGTCGACGGGATATGTTGAGGTGGAGATTATTGTGATCGATGTCGTGACGGGCAAGGCGACGTGCAAGAAGCAGGGGAGCGGTCTTCCTTGTGATGCTGGCAACAACTCGAACTCGGACAGCAACTCGAACAGCAACTCGAACAGCAATTCCAGCAGCAATTCCAACAGTAACAGCAACTCGAACAGCAATTCCAACAGCAACAGCAACAACAACTCGAATGGAAATGGCAACAGCAACTCGAACAGTAACTCGAACAGCAACTCGAACAGCAACTCGAACAGCAACTCGAATAGCAACTCCAACAGCAACTCGAATAGCAACTCGAACAGTAACTCCAATAGCAACAGCAACAGCAATTCGAATAGCAACTCCAACTCTAACTCCAATGGCAACGACTACATCAACGGCTCAACAGTCAACAACGCCCCCACCACGACCACCACAGCATCTACCACCACAACCAGCTGCCCATCTACAACCAAGAGCACATCGACCGTGTACAACACGACGACCATGACTATGAGCCCCGAGAGCACGTCCTCGGCCACGCAGACGGCCGACCCAGGCGATTACAAGCCCCGGGGCCGCCGGTCCTTTGCCCGACAGAACCGTGCTCCGCTCTCGATCCGGCGGTGGTGAGTGCGTCTGTCTGAGCGGCGGGGAGGTGGAAGGAAGACAAGTTGACAAGGGAGGGGAGATGAGCGAGGGGGGGAGGAGGAATCTACTATAATGGGTCAAGGCGGCGCGGCACGGAAAGCGACGAGGGCGAGGATCAGGGAGGGGTAATCATCTGTACTTGTATTTCATCTGTTTTGGTATGGTTTGGTATGGTTTTGGGCATCGCGGGACTCGGAAGATGGTTAATAGCGGAGGAGACTCGATAGAGTCCGGACAGCATCAATTAATTGCACAGCATTCCTTTGTTCAAATCTCGATTCGTGGCCACACCGACACTAATCAAACAACTCGGCGCCAAGCCGATAGTGCCGTGGCTGTCATCCTAATCCAGATTGACAGCCAAAGTTTGATCTTTTTCGGGCGTCGTCTCTTTGGGTTTCGGGGCGTTCGTTCTGGGCGGGAGGCCCGAAGAAGCCGCCGAAGCGTCGAGATGGAGGGTGGGATTGGAGTGATGCAGGTAAAGGGTCTTTGTCTGATGAAGAGAGAGTCTACTCTGTAGTTATCACCTCCAATTCATCTTGTGATTTCGTCACTCATCAGTCCCTGTCCATCTCTCTCCTCCCCCTCCCTCCTGGAACCACAAGCAGAAAAAAAAAGGGGGCCCCTTCCAGCCCCAGAAAGCCAAGACCGCAGCTCATGACGAGCTTCTCTTCAGCTTTGTGGATCTCGAACGTCTTGACGGGCTTCGCTTAGCGCCACAGAACAAGCTTCCTGGCTCGAGAGAGGAACCCCCCTGTTTCGTTCGTATTTTTGTGCAAGGTGTGAACGGCACCTTCGGACAAGTCTTCGTAACTGTTGCATGTCTCTCGTCTGCTGCTTCGTATGACAACGGATTCGCATCGCTGGCGACCTACAAACGGGTGATTTTGGTCTGGGCATTGGAAGACGTGTCGCGGAATGAGTGAGGAGGGATGATGGTTTCGTTTACCTTGATTGTCGATACTTTCATCACCATTCATTATCACCAACGAGTGCGGCGGCTGAAGGTTTACACAGGGAAGGGCATCCATCGACAAGAGCATGTCACCAACAGATGGATTGTGGATCGCCGCATTAAGAAAATGATAAGAAAGGATGGACAACCCAGATAGCTTCAAAAGTTCGATATTCGTGCTTGTGCTGATGGTAAAGGCTGAATGTCCTCGGTCTTCGAGGATTCGTCGCAGCACTTTCGAATAAAGTACGATGGGGCCAATCCCACGTCGTCCGTTTTATCCTTGTCGATCCCTCTTCCTGGCCGGGCCAGATCCGAAGTCAAGCTTTTTTCTCAATATGGTGGCTGCCGAGGAGCGGATGTGACACTTGGGGAAACCTTGGTGGTGCAACATTGGCCGCATCAAGGGCTCGAACGATGCTTACTCGGAGGAGGAGGTTCTTTGGTTCTTTTCCAGTCGGTCTCTGATGATGGTGTTTCCCTTTAGAAAGGGGCCGCCTTCTTCAATATGGCTTCGATAGTCTCGCCCTTTGACCCGCACCGCTTCTCCGAATCAGGCATGGAATGTCCCTTCTCTTGCATCGAAGGATTGCAACTTGGGCCCGATTTTGTGCGAGTCGTTTCCTGTCGCGATTGAAGAGAGGCCAGGTTCCCCCCCCCTTGTGACAGCTGTTGCACATGTTCTCTCGAGTGTCAAGGCCAAACAGGTCAACTCCAGGTACAAGACGAGTTCGTGATAAAGAGAAAGAAAAAAACGAGAGCGAAAACAGCGGAGCCTCGCCCGGGCAATCGAGTCTAGCCATTCCTTCTCGTTGGCGTGCCTTCTCTCGTCGCTCTCCCTTTGCCTATCTTTTGGGTGTCGCCCCCTTTTTTTTCTTTTTGATCTCACTTTCTTATTCCCTTTGATTCCCTTTTTCCCCATCTTCACACTTTGTCATCTCCGCCGTCAGCTCCTTCCTTCCTTCCTGTTGGGAGAGCTCGCGCATTCCACTGGAGGCAGTCACGTTTTCCCCTGCTCCTTCCTCCTCCCAACCACGACCACCTCAACCACCTCAACCACACACATTCATTCAACTTACCGTATTCATTCATTCATTCATTCGACAAGAGAGGAATTAAAGCAGAGAGAGAGGGAGTCTCTCGCACACAAAACACTCTCCAGTCAATTCATCGGTCCGCTCTTTCATCATTCATCGCCATGGCTCAATTACTGCGACCGTATTCTCGGCGGCACATTGTCGCCGCCGCCGTCTGCTTCCTGATGCTCTTTGGCCTCTTGGTCTGGAATCATCAAGAAACCATCTCCAACACTCTCTCGTCTTCATCGTCGCACCAGGACTGGTCCGAAACAACAGACACGACAGCCGTGGTCGACTTCTCGCCCGACCACATCAGCAACCCCGTCGCTGGCGAGACGCCCACATCAACACCGAGCCCAGACGAATCCATCTCGACGGACGATGCGACAACCACCACCAGCAAGACGAAGCCTCGCTTCTGGACCTCCAAGGGCCATCTTCTCCCCAGCGTCTGGGACTACCCCCGACCCAGCAACATTCACAAGATTATGGCCCTCGTCTTTTTTGGTCGCCGCCAGCCCATTTCCATCCTTGACTGCTATCTCAAGGTGCGTCTGATCACATCTCTATCCGAAACAAGGTAGCTAATCTTGTCCAGCGAAACCTCAAGAAAAATGGAGGCATGCTCGATGGCGTCATCTTCGTCGAGCGCACCAGTGAGCCGAGAGATCTGGCTCTCCTCGACCGCATGATGAAGAGCGAACCCGACTACGAGAAGTGGCACATTAACATGGGCGGCAACAACCAGTTTTCCTCGGGCTTTGGCAATTCTTACGATCGCATCGCCGACGACGTGCTGTATATTAAGATCGACGATGATATTGTGAGTACACGGCCCTGTCGCCGCCCCCCGTCTGTGCTAACCCTCCCTGTAGGTCTTCATGGAAGACAGCGTCATCCCTTCCATTGTCCAGAAGCGCGTGGAACACCCCGAATACTATGTCGTCTCCGCCAACGTCGTCAACCAGCCGCTGCTCAGCTGGGTGCACTGGAACCTCAACGCCATCCACCCGTATCTTCCCGAGATGAACAACACCTACGGCATCACCGACGGCGAGATCGACTGGCGAGCCTCGAAGCTGCCTGAGTGGGAGGGCCCCGACTTGGAAGAATTCAACCTCGACGACTGGGAGCCCGAGGAGAAAGACGGCGTCCACCGCTGGTTGCCCGTCACCCCCGGCAAGAAGAACCACGTCCTAGATCACACCCCGATCCAGAATACCGAGTATCACCCCTACGGCCGAGGCTGGACCCAGTGGAAAATTGGCGCCCAGGAGCACTTTAGCTTCCTCGAGAACCTCGAAAAGGACGAGCTGTTCCAATACAAGTTTGGCACCTGGGACTTTCAGTACGACCGCATGGGCATTCAGTTCGTCGCCATGATGGGCAAGGACATCAACCGTGCGAAGCCCATCGAGGCCGACGACGAGAATCACTTTTCATGCACCATGACTCGCAAGCTTGGTCGCCGTAAGTTTCCTGGTTGCTCTTTGTGATTTATGCTAACCTTCAACAGATGGCGTTGCTGATGGTCGAGGAATCGCCGTACACTACAGCTTCGGAAGCCAGCGCGCAGGCATGGACAAGACGGACATTCTCGAACGATACCGCAGCTTCGCCCGTGAGAACATTTGCGAAGACCCTATGCTGTGGACTCCCGAACAGGAGGAACGCGAGATCAAGGAAGAAAAGGAGCGAAAGAAGCAGGAAGAAGAGAAGAAGAAGCAGCTCGAAGCGGCCAAGAAGAAGGAGGAGGAACGAAAGAAGAAGGAAGCGGAACAGAAGAAGAAGGAAAAGGAGGAGCAGCAAAAGCAGCAGGAGCAGAAGGCTGCACAGATGAAACAGGAGGAAGAGAATCTGCCCTAAAACCGCCACGACACGAAGGGCTTCCAAGGGAGGCCGACTGTTTTAATCTTGTACAGGGCATCTAGACAATGGCGTTACCGAGGCTTCGACGGAGTATTGGACGGGAAGATTTGTTTTCTACATTAAAGGGATTTGGGACGATAAGAGGGTTTACAAGGGAATTTTGTCTAGACTCGCTGACAAGAATTGATGAGGGGACTTTATCACGGGGCTCAGGTTAGGGAAGACCAGGTGTACATGACGGTTTTCATGCACAATTCAGACAGGCGAGCGCCTTTTACGCTATACAAGCGCATCAGATGTTTGACTTGCATCTATGTCCAAGGAGTCTTTCTTGGTCCAAGTGAGGTGAAAAGGGGTTGAGGTGAGACATGATCGACGGGGGAGTTGCTAAACAAGGGAGGGTGCGAGGATGGGCAATAGAGGAGACTTGTCACTTATGAAAAGGACGTTCTAAGATAGAAAGCCGAGAGCTTCCATGCTTGAAAGCTCGCGGGTAGTGAGCACTCATTTCCCCTGACTCGTAGGATGCGATCAGAGCAGAGAAACTCGGGAGAAACGATTCGATTGACCCGGCACATTCTGGAGTTGCTAGAAACGCGCCGTCTTAAGAATAGTAGCAACAGCAAGCCCTGGCGTCTCTGTGTTAGCATTTCTATCTTCAAGGTATACGGAATACTTCAAAGGAAGGACTCACTGATACCCCCATCCGCAGCACGCGCCCCTGGAGTATGGCCCGGTCGGACCCTGGCAACGCTTACACTATTCCAGTCAGTCAATATGAGATCTGTGATTAGAAGTTTTGGGGGAATAAACTTGCTCGGTCGTTGCACAGTTCTCCGCCGCCGAAGCCGTGGCAGGACCCGGCGGCGCCGCATCCGGGGGTGGCGCTGGCGACGGGGACGGTGGTGCGTGTTGGGAGGAGGGAGGTTGGCCAGTCGGAGGGGGGAGCTGGAGTGGCGGAGGTGGTTAAGAGGAGGGTGAGGAGGGGGACGAGGATCGTCTTCATTATGGTTGGGGACTTGATGTTTGCGGTTTGGGTGGGTGTTGGTCCTTGGGGGTTGGAGTGTGGAAGGGGTTGGGTGATTTATAGTCTACTATAAGGGAGGGCTTGTAGTCTATGTTGGGGGGATAGGGCGGAGTTGAGGGTTGAAGGGGTTGGACAGCGTGAGACATTATGGTCTGGACCGGTTGAGTCTGGGAATGTCGGCAGACATATCACGGGCTTGTCCAGCTGAGAGGTCGGACATTGAGATACGTTTGACCAAGTGAGGTTCTATTCTTAGGCAGTTCGTGCTAAAATGGCATGACATCGTATATATATAGTGTGAGGCATGCAACCCACGACTCTCTTCATGCATGGCTCTTCTCGGTCCATCGGTCTGGACGCGACGATCCGTCACCTTGAGAGCCATATATGTCTCAGTGTGCGCGCTATTTGTATTTATCGGTGCCTATAGGCGAGTGTTATGACACAGGTCGCACTCTTCGTCGGTCAAGACTGGGGAAGAAGGGAATAATATTGACTACCCAACAGAGCAGGACTTAAATCATGGTATTCAAAAGCACAATCTCCAGTTTCACAATCTCACCTTCACCTATCATTACTACTAAACCTCCACCTCCGCCAAAACCACCTCCTCACGCACTGCGGCCTACCTAAGCGGCAGACTTCTCGCTCCGGACATGCTCCAAGACATCCTCCTCGGCGCGCACCAGGTGCGTCTCCTTTTCGACCTGGGCAAAGTCGATGTGCTCGACGACGGCGTCCTTGCCGTCGAAGATGAAGGCGATTTCCTCCAGCGTGGGACCCTTTGTCTCGACGAAGAAGTACCACACGAAGATGAGCTCGACGGTGTCCCAGAGGGTGTAGAAGAGCATGAAGTTCCAGTGGTTGGGGAGGTTGTTCCATGCGATTTTGTTTGTTTGGCGGGGGGGTTGTTAGTACTTTAGAGATCTGGGGATAGGGGGGTGAAGGGGATAGGACTCACTTTCCAATGGCGAGAATGGCCTGCACGGCAATATTCATAACCGTCATTCCCCTCGCACGCAAATGGAACGGCAACACCTCGAGCGCATACGCGACCAGCAGTCCAGAGAATCCAATGTCGTAAAAGATGCCAAACAGCCACACGAAAGCGATCTGGGCGTACCCGGAGCCCTTGTTGGTGTACTCGATGCCGTCCGAGTTGTCGTCGGTGACGGGCACCGTCTTTGCCGAGTTCTCGTAGACGGCGCCGACAATAGTCCAGAGGACGAAGGAGGCCACCATGCCCGTGATGGCGAAGAGGAAGAGCGGGCGGCGGCCGAGCTTGTCGACGGTGAAGGCGGCGGCGATGGCGATGGAGAGGTCCATGATTGTTTTGCCGGCGGAGAGCTGAGGTGTTAGGTGGTTTGGTCGTGGGATATATGGTATGTATAAGGACTTACTGCCAACTTCTTGTTCTGCTCCTTGACGCCGGCACCCTCGTAGATGATGTCAATGTAGTTCGAGAACAGCGCATTCCCGGAATACTGCGAAATAATGCCCAACCCGATGATAATCGCCAACCTCCACCTATTCCCGGGCGTCTTGACGAAGTCGAGATAACTCGTGGCCGTCTTGGCCGCCTTGTCGGCCTCGATGGTCTGCTTGATCTCGCGGTACTGGAACTGCACCGTGGCGTTGTTCTCGTCCCCCCCGGCGTGGTGGTCGGCCAGCACGCGGAGGGCCTGCTCGGAGCGGTCCTTGTTGATGAGGAATCGGGGCGACTCGGGAACCCACCAGATGCCGCAGAGCTGGATCACCGAGGGGACGGCCTGGATGAGGGTGATGGAGCGCCAGGACCAGTTGTTGTTGATGGAGGCGGTTCCCCAGCCTACGACGGAGACGACTGGGGGGTGTTAGTACTGGGGATGGGGAGGGAGAGATGGGAGGACTTACTAAGAGATCCTAGGTTCCAGAGACAGTTGTACACGGCCGTCATGGGGCCGCGGTGTTGAGGGTGGCAGATCTCGGTCAAGAGCATGGGAGACGACATTTGCGCGAGCGAGTTGCCGAAACCGAGCACGAAGCGACCAGCAATGTACACTTGAACAGTCAGTCACACGCCCCAAAGATCAAGAACATCTCAAAACTCACTCCCATAACCATTGCAAAAGGCCGAAACCAGCGCACCCAGAATCATAATCACGCACCCCGTCATAATCGTCGGCTTCCTCCCCCAATTATCCGCCATATACGGAACAATAAAGAAGGAAACGATGGAACCGATGCTGTACATGTTGATCAAGATGCCCAGCTTGTTATCGTTCTCGACTTCCGGGAAATACGTCTTCCACTTGTCCATCTGCTGCGAGGTGTTCACCATCATGCCATCGTATCCCGTCGTCGCCGACGCGATGAGCAGGAAGATGCTCAGCGAGTAGAGCTTGCGCAGGTGAGGCTCCTTGTACCAGGTGACCTTTTCGAAGCGCGGGGATGTTGAGTCCTCGGGAGGCGAGGACGAGTCGAGGCTGGTTTGGGCGAGGCGCGCGTCTGGGCGGCGGTCGCCGATGGGCGTGAGGAACTTTGGGAGGCCCATGGTTTGAGAGATGAGAGTGATCAAGTGAGGATGGGTGATGGAGAGACAAGGACCAAGAACGGGGGGATGTCCTTGCACTTATATTATCCTCGTCAAACGGTCGCATCTCCCACCACGACCACGACACACACACCCCTCGCATTACCCGTCTAGCATAAAGACGACGATCAGGCTGGGGGAGGAGACGAGAAAACAGCCGGGGCGATGGACCAGGGGTCGGAAAGACGGGCAGAGAAAGAAGATCAAGTGCCGTGTGAGCTACCCGCCAAACGGCAAAATAGGGCCGTGGTCGATTCATCCATCCAATGCCTCGCCGGCTCCCCCTCCCTGGATTCCGAAAGGGGGAAACGTGGAGGAGGATGTGACCGGGATCCGGGGAAAGAAGGCGGGGGTGGTGTGATCTTTTGATGTGGTCTATATCCGTACGAATACTCCGTAGTCTGTTGTGAGAGAAGAGGGCATTCCCAAGGAAACGTCCCATGAACCAACTGATCACTTTCTCACTGGCCGTCTCTCACTCATGACACGGCCATACTCAGAATAAGGCCGAAGCTGAATACCCTCAAAAGCCACTCCCTCACTCCCTCCCTCACTCACCTCCTTCACTCCCACTCTCACGGTCCCCCCCCAGGGTTCGGATCACAGGCCCGAAACCAAACTCCAGCTGAAAAAAAAGAATTGGCCGACCACCAACCTCGTCCCCGCGAGTTTAAAAACCTAATTTCTATTATTACATGGACCGAGCCTTGAGCGAGTACTCCCGAATAAACGGGCCTTAAACTAATTCCTGTAGTCATCCAAACGAAAACGTGGTGGCATAAGGGGCCCAGCCCGAGATGGTGTAGGCGGAAACACGGGACACGAGCCGATAGACGAGCTGGTAAATATCCATTGGATGGCTAAATGGAGAGGATGAACTACTGGGTAAGGTAGTAATCGATTGGAATACCTACCAATTGGTACCCTAAACCAGTCTTCCATTTACCCGTTTGTCAAGCCCAAAACACCAATAACAATAGTCCTCTCTCCAGCCTCGTCCCCCGGATCGACGGCCCGCCTCCTCAGCCAAACCGTCTCCCTTTCCAGCACCTGATCTATCCATCCATCCTGGCTAAGCACAAACACCCCAAAGCGAAAAACACGTAAAATCGGCCCTGACCATGCTCGTACGACACATCACTTTAGGCGCCATACCTCGCTTATGTGCCTTCTCCGTCTCAGCCTACCCGGCATCGCTTGCATTGAGGCTATCTACACGTCCGCTCCCAACTTCGGATCTCGGCTCCCATTGCTCTGCTGATCACATATTTTCTCTCCCTGCCGACACTGCGGCACCAATTCTGGGGTTACCGGGCCACCAGACCCTTTACCGTCGATCCCCCTTTACCCGTCCATCCATCGAATCTTGTCCACACAACCCAAAAACAATCCAGACCAAGCAGCATACTTGGTGAATACACGATCGGCATGTCCATCCGAAAACCCTTCCTCGTCGACGCCAATCAACATGACCCTGTTCGTACACTTCAACTGTCCAGTCAGACGGAAACCGTCCCGAGTAAACACCACTCAAGCCTCTGACACGTCGTCCTGTATGGCACCGCTCATCATGGCGTCAATGTCTTCATGCTCTTCCGTCACTGACACTTGCGAATACGGCTGCCCGGGGTGGCCTCCCGTTTCGAGCCCTTCGATGCTCGCTAGCGCCTTCACAAACTTCTCTCGCTCTCCTTTCAACGTCTCTCGCTTCGTCGCCGTCTGCGTGTCTTCTTCCATGAGTTTTTCGTAAATCCTCGCGGCGTCGCTTCCTCGAAGGCCGAGCTTCTCGTCGAGATAGTGTGGTAGCTGTCTCTGAATCTCTGGGATCATGCCGTTGGTAACGTGCAAGGCCACCGCGTCGGCAAACCGGAGGGCAGCGAGGCGGTAGTACCCTCTAACGTACGACACTACCTCCATCTCCCTCTGAAAGGGGTCGGGTCCAATCTTGGAAAGCTCGCTCTCGCGTTTTCTTTCGTCTTGGCTTCGCTTTTCGTCGTTCAACGCCTCCCATGGGATCGGCTGCTTGCCGTCCGAGTAGCCGGCCGCCCTCATCCGCATATGGTGTCTGAACCGGTTGAGGACGACAGCCTCATCCTTGCGACACCGCTCGAATGCCTCGCGATTGATCGTGAATAAACCGTACCTCTCGAGTCGATAGACGACATCTAGCGCCGCTTGCGTCTCGTTTCGACGGTCCTCCAGATATTCCTTCAGCAGCTTCCGAGACTCTTGGTAAATGAGACGATTGCTGAGGCGGTCAAAGGTCTTCTTGAGGGCTGCATCCAGCATATCCTGAAGCAGTCGCATAATTTGCTTCAGGAATGCGCTCGTTGGCCCGTCCCAAGGCAGCATGGCCTCGCGGCACAGATCGTTGTACACCTCCTCCGTGATGATGTCCGGCATGCCGGCGCGCGTCTTGGCCCGGATCTCGTCACGGACCCCACGTAGTGTGCGAAAGCCTCGTCCAACTCTACTGAACTGGCTGAACGGTTCAGGAAACAGGGCCCTCTGTGCGGGGGGAGGCCGAGGAGTCAGGCTGCCTCTTCTATCTTCGGCTTTGATAGAGCCGTTGCGTCCATTTGGCTCGTTCAGTCCATTCCCGCTTTGCCCATTAAACGGACTGGCTTCGGTGGCCAGGTTTAGGCGTTGTCTCTTGGCCGGTGTCGTGGGAGGAGCCATTGTCCTTCTCTTCGACGTAGGTGTGACGGTGTTTGTAGACCCAGTATCAGAATCCTCGTCCGAGATTTCCACGATCGGGGTATCTGTTCGGTCTGTGAGAGTGAACTTGGGCTTCATCTCAATCAAACAATCCCGAAAGTCGTCAGGCAGTGAACCAAAACGCTTAGAAAACTCGGCAGGCCGCAGCTCCGACCGAGCAAGCTCGCCGAACTCCATGACACTGGACTGAACTACCAGCTCAACATTCTGAGGTAGCTCCGGGAGCTTGCCGAGCTCGGTCGTGATTCGATGAAGATGGTGCTTCAGGGTATGCTTGATATTTGGGAGGCTAGTAGATGTTAGTTAATGGTCGTAAAGTTGGCTGCTGTGACTCACCTTTTTTCAAACTCTTCTCCAAGACGCTCCGACAGGAACGCTTTGAGCTTCTCGATGCCACATCGTTCGCTAAAGCAGTGGAACGCGGTTGGCCATCTCTCAAACGAGTTGTCCTCAAAAACGTGCTCCTCCCATTCGCGCAGTTCCTCCAGGTCTTTGTTCTGGGGTCGGGAGGTGATGAAGTAACCCAGACCCGTCTGGTGAGCCTGTCCGTTCATGATGCCTAGCCATTGGTCATGATTCCCTCCTTCGGGGATGAGGTCAGCCTTTGTCAAGACTCCGATCGTCCTGTTCAGGGCTTGCAGCCTTCTGGTCAATCCGAACGTGGAAGAGTTTTCAGCATCGCTATTCATGGGCATGGCGCACAGAATGATGGCAGACGGGTGCTGGATGTAGCCCTTGGACAAGTTTCGGACGACGTTGACAAGATAATCGTCTCTCGCATCTGCAGGATTTTGAAAGATCCCGGGCATGTCATAAAATGACAAATCCGGGAGTTCAGGTCCCTTGATTTCAAGCGCGACAATGTTGGGAGAGAACTTGGCAGTCACCTCGTCCGCCGCCCTGTCGATGGGGGTGTTCAGTGCGATTGATCCAGAGCCGGGGATGAAGAGCTTGTGAGACTTGTCGTCGTTGAGGATGGCAATCTGAGCCCAACGAAGAACGTCTTCAATCTCCGCCTTATCGTGCATGGTCTTGAACTCATGATTCCTGCTCACGGGGAGTTTTCGCCATGGAAAAAAAGGGTCTGCTTCTGTGACATCGGTTTCGGTGATGTCCCGATCGCGAGGAGGCTGATATGAGTATTCTTTGCGAAGCGACACCCGGCAGCTCCATTCAAGATTCCTGGAGACGCGGATATGCAACGGGCAGCGGGTGCAGGTTCCCTCGCTCCGGGGGAGCTCCAGGTTGGCAAGGCCCGACATCAAACTCGACTTGCCGGCGGACTGGTCGCCGACGAGAACAAGCTCCGGGAGCTGGACATCGTGAGAGACTCCGAGCTGCTGAAGCTCACCGAGAGTGTCATTGCAGGCCTTTAGCTTCTTGCCAATGTCCTGGAATGACGTATGGAAGAAGCTCTCCCTGTGCTCGATGCTGCCCGGGCTCACCACGGCCTCGTTCACCACGGTCGAGTGACGCATCCTCATTTCTCTCAACAAAGGCTCCGGCTCAGTTATACGTTCACTAGGCGGTGCTGAACCGAGTTAGCAATGCACATGCAAGGGATCGGGCGAAGAAACTCACGTGCATCGGAGCGGCCTTGCTGGTAAAAAGCTTGGTTGACGGGGAGGCGAGATGAGCTATCGTCGTAGTTGGATACGCTAGAAGATCCTCTGTTGGGGTGAGTGTTTGAATCTGCAACAGAGCCTGTGTCTGCTGAAGAATCCGGGTCTTGCTTAATGTTGGAGTTTCTGCCGCCACCTGCGCGGCGTCTGGTGGTTGCGTGCGGCATCCTGTGTTGGGAACTCATGCGCCTGACGAATCAAAAATCAAGTCTGCGACTGGCGCCGTGTTGCGTTGAGGATGAATCGAGCGAGCGTCGGCCAATGTGCAATCTCGTTCCTGGATGAGAGACAGGCCTCAGTTGATGTGGATGTTTTGTTTGGTGAGGCTCCGTTGCTCGGTGAGTGACGACGTGAGCGACGGCAAAGATTTTTCCCAGTATCCAAAAAATGTCAAATACAAATAGAAACAGGCGTAAACAAAGATGACAATTTCAGATCAATCAGGAATTCGCAAATGGAAGCGGCAGGGACGACAGGATGGTGAATGGGAGAAAATGTTGACGGGTGGTGTTTGGTTGGCTGCAAGAGCGACCGGACCTCATTGGATAAGGCTCGATTGCAACACGGCACCTCGAGAATTGTTGTTAGGGAGCAACGCGTGATCATGTGATGCTGCAGCCAACCAGCGTTTGTCAAACTCCGTAAAAGGAAGCAACGCAATTCGCTTCCCTAGGATTCACACAAATGCATTGGAAACATGGAAACTGCATTCTCGATTGTTCCCTTTGCGATGACAAGACGACTGACTAACAAAAGTTATTCACTTCAGGAGTTGAGCCAGAGCCGGTACGTATCTCCCAAAAAAATTCAAGGGGCTGGCCGTTGCTTTGTCTCCTCCAGGCAGCGAACCCCTGAGGTTGACGCGGGCAACGGAGCTACGCGGCGCCTTGCAGCACCTGAAGCGCGGCGGGTTTTAGTGGTTGCAGCGCCGTTCAGATGCTGTGCTCTCAGTGGCTGGCCCGGGCCCAATTGCGGACCGAGTGTGGGGCTTCCGTTGCTCACCCTCAGCTGGTCTCAACAGCTCACCTTCGGTGTGGAGAGCTTCACCGAGAGGAGGAGTGAGTAAGGACAGAGCTTCTAATGCTTGCGATGTGAGAAGAGCTTAATGGATAAATGGTGATTCAAGTTCTGAAGGCATTATTATACAAAAAGAAAAACATCACAACACCTGTCCAACCCTTATCAATTTCACGTGAAATCTCACGCTTCAAGTTGACAGCTTTCACAAGCTCCAAACCCCCCTCGCTTAATCGCATATCGTTCCTTCTGCCACATCCACCCACTCTCGCACGCTGAGCTACCCCTGTCCCGTCCTAGCCTCGAGGTAGTGACCGCCAATCCCCCCGCTGCTTCCCCCCCAAATAGGCCAACAACCAACACCGCTTCAACATCAACACGTCTCCAATTCAGCAAAGAAACGTCCCTTGCGACGACTTCTCTCAAAGACTTTCTTCCCTTTCCCGTCTTCCTTTGCGACTCTCCTCCCACCAAAATGTCCCTCCACGTTCCTCTGGCGCATCGCCCTAAGGACCAAGGCGCCACCAAGGCTGTTATCCTGGTATAGCTTCATCTCTCCCTGTCCTTTTCTCAATGGAGTCGAATCTCGACTAACAACTGCACCCTAGGTCGGCGGCCCTTCCAGAGGAACTCGCTTCCGTCCTCTCTCGCTCGACGTCCCCAAACCCCTCTTCGAAGTCGCCGGCCACCCCATCATCTGGCACTGCCTGAGCTCCATCGCCCGCGTCCCTAACAAGCAGATCCAGGAGGTCTACATTATCGGTTACTACGACGAGTCTGTCTTCCGCGACTTCATCAAGGACTCGGCAAAGGAGTTCCCCTCCGTCACCATCAAGTACCTCCGCGAGTACGAGGCCCTCGGCACCGCTGGCGGCCTGTACCACTTCCGTGATGCCATCCTCAAGGGTCGGCCCGAACGCCTCTTTGTCCTGAACGCCGACGTGTGCTGCTCGTTCCCCCTGGACGAGATGCTCCGCCTCTTCATCGAGAAGGACGCCGAGGCTGTGATTCTCGGCACTCGCGTCAGTGACGAGGCCGCGACCAACTTTGGCTGCATCGTTTCCGACGCGCACACCCGCCGAGTTTTGCACTACGTCGAGAAGCCCGAGTCTCGCATCAGCAACCTCATCAACTGCGGCGTCTACCTCTTCTCCACCGAGGCCATTTTCCCCTCGATTCGTTCCGCCATTAAGCGCCGCCTCGATCGACCTCCTCGCCTCGTTTCCTACCCCTCCTCCGACAACCTCGAAAACAGCTTCATCCTCCCCGACGACGACGATGACGACGAGGGTAAGAAGAACGAAGTCATCCGTCTCGAGCAGGACATCCTGAGCGACATGGCCGACAGCAAGCAGTTCTACGTCTACGAGACCAAGGACTTCTGGCGTCAGATCAAGACGGCCGGCTCTGCCGTCCCCGCCAACGCCCTCTACCTGCAAAAGGCCGCCCAGTCCAACAGCGACGAGCTCGCCCACCCCAGCGTCAACATCGTACCCCCCGTCTTCATCCACCCCACCGCCGAGGTCCACCCCACGGCCAAGCTCGGCCCCAACGTCAGCATCGGCCCGCGCGTGCACATCGGCGCGGGCGCCCGCGTCAAGGAGAGCATCGTGCTCGAGGACTCGGAGATCAAGCACGACGCCTGCGTGCTGTACTCGATTATCGGCTGGGGCAGCCGCGTGGGCGCCTGGGCCCGCGTCGAGGGCACTCCCACTCCCGTCGGGAGCCACTCGACGAGCATCATCAAGAACGGCGTCAAGGTGCAGAGCATCACCATCCTCGGCAAGGACTGCGGCGTCGGCGACGAGGTGCGCGTCCAGAACTGTGTCTGTCTGCCCTTTAAGGAATTGAAACGGGTTCGTCTCCTCCCTGGTTTATGTATTCACCTGGATGCTAACAATTTCGGCAGGATGTCGCTAATGAAGTCATCATGTAAACCGAGGTCGCATTGACAGCACACCATCACGAGGGAATGAAGTTGAGAGAAAAGTTCATTTTTCGATGAAACAAATCATGGAGCATAGTACCGGCCGTGGGCTATAGAATTAATGGCGGGGCGCATTGAGTTCGGTGAAGGACTAAATCAGCCCAGTAGCAATCGCATCTTGTCGTCCGAGGACGAATGAGATGAAACGAAACTGCGAAATCAAAACTCGATAGAGGCATAAGATAGACGTCTATTGTATGCGTCCACCATGAAAACTAAATGTGATTCAACCCGAGGCTCGTTGAGCAACGCTCAAAGGCCTCCTCCTTCTAGAAAAACGAATGAATCCAAAGTCGTGGGGAAATCTATCCATCCATGCCCCATCAGCCGCCAAACGACAGCTGGTGCACTCCGTGGTATCTCATGGGCGTCTCTCTGGCCAGCGCTGGCTTGCACGGCCAGCAAGATGGTGCCCTTCTAGTCCCTGAAACCTGCCCCTCCTTGTCCAAAATGTCCGAGTAACATCTAGGATCCAGTGTATATAGGGAGATATGTAGCTGTTTTTTTTATGTGAGAAAAAAGTTCATGTCATGACATCGTTGCAGTTCGTGAATCGCATCACTTCCAGATTGCTACTTGGCAACTGGGCGATGCTGGTTTTGGGTGTCCCCGGGAAGCTCCCGATCTTTCACCGGAAGTTTAGTCGTCCCTCTTGATGTTGGTCCGACTGGGCTGCCGCGGCAGCATGGGGCTGTTGGGCCGGCTTGTTGACAAGGCCGTGTTGTCAAAGGGTGCGAGGGTCATGCGAGTGGCCGTCGTTCCACGGGGCGTGTAGACGCGCTCAATGGCAGGCTTCTCGAATTTGGCAATCTGGATCGGCATGGGGCGGTGACGTTCCGATTGACTGTAGATGTACGTCGAAAGTAGCACCAGTGATGTACCAAGGAGGAACTACGAGGTGTCAGATCCGTCTCAGTGTCTGTAACGCTGCAGGGATCTGAGGCGGGACTTACCGTAAACGAGACCTGGAAGTCGAATACGAAGACGCTGACTATGAAGCTCACGACAATGCTGATGCTTGTCGCAAAGTTCTTGACAATGTTGTCGGCGTCGCGGATAACGACGCTGGCCAGCATTCCGCCTGCTGCTTGGAGGATAACAGCCGTCCACACAACCCAGTTGTATCCCTCGAAGAAGCCATGCTCGCTGATGCCACTACCATCCTGGTAGAAGACGCCACCGAGAAGCGCAGCAAAGAGAGAATAGAAGCTGAGCTGGACGTTGCGAATCCAAACACTCGCTTGGGTCGGGCTCTCTTTGAGGAGCTTCTCAAAGTAGACACCAGTCAGGCCCGAGACAGAGGCGGCCACCAAGACGGAGCTGAGACCGACGGAATAGTCCATATAGGGGTCTGGGGCCGGTAGATCGTGATCAATTCCTTGATACGTAGCTGAACGCTTCGCAATGTGGGCGACGGAGCCTCCAATGTCGACGGGCGCATGCCCAAGCTCGTGAAGAGATCGAGGGAAGAAATGGTCCGTCATATCGTGAAGAAGATAGTTGCCCGAGGAAGAATTGGCTTGGGGGGCGGACACAATGCATACGCCGATGGTAAGAATGACCAGAGCTACCCAACGTCTGGGTCCGAGGTGTCGGCGTAGAAGAGTGACGCTGAATAACGCGGTGATGAGAATCTGGTAACGGTTAGTAACGGTGATGTCTTGGCAGTTGGAAGCTATCCATGGTGTTCCGGATGGTGCCGTCACATGTCCATAGCCGTACCTTGAGTTGGTAAAGGATCTGGAAATGAACAGCCTCCAAATTTCCAACAGCGACATATTGTAGAAGATTCTGAAGGGTATAGAAGGCAGCAATCAGGGCAAGTTTCCAACCATCGCCTGCAAAAACGGAATTGTAAATCTGCTCGAAAAGGATAGTGGCGGGGGTAGTGGGGGCGAGCGTCTTGGACGTTTCGTAGATGGCCAGCGACAGCGAAACGGCGAGCTTGATGACCTCGTTGAGAAAAACGGCGGTGGAAGTGAAATATCGGTGATCACCAGACGGGGGCATGACACGAGAATAGTGCATAATCTGTCGGCGCGTCCCTGTTAGCATCGTCATGACATATAGATGGATGGGCTTGGCGGATTGGAATTACCAAAATGAGGGCCGAGTTTTGGAATGTCAACTGCGTCACAGCCTGGTCAGCAAAACAACCACACGACAGGGCCACAATGGAGTCCTGGACGAGAATCGCAAGGAGGAGCGTACCAGAACCAGCGACCATTGCTTCTTAGTGAGGTTCATGAAGGTGGTCGGAGCATGCCCGACCGGGCGTGGGTATCTCTCGAGAATGGCCATGACGAGGCGACAGGCGAAACAGGGCTGCGCACCAAGGCGGCGGTGGAGAGTGATCTGATTTCGACGTGGAGCTGTCCAGTCGTCCCTAAGGAACCAAGGAGATGCACTCGGAGGTAATCCAACCCGATGTGGCGAATGCGATCGATCGGGCTGCGGCGCGCTGGTCGGATTGTGTTACGTCGAAGGCTTGGGGTCGGCCGGCTCGCGGTGGGTGGCTCGGCGAGGCGTTCGAGAGTCTGGGGAACCTGGCGGGAGAAGGATTGAAGGGCAGCGCGTTGGTGCGTCGATTCGGTCGAAGCTGGTCGGGAGCTCGTTTGCAATCGCAACCACGCGGTGACGCCGAGGCTCGAGGGCCAAGGACCTGGCGTTTCTCGGTGTTCTCTTAGGCGAGGCTTCAAAATTTCTGGTTCGGGGGGAGGAAACTTGGACGGGAGGGCGACAAGCGGACAGCCGCCCAAAATGGAGAGAAGCGGTAGCAAGGAGGCGGAAAGGAGGGACCGAAGGATAAAATGAGATTGGAAAGAGGAAACAGGGGAGAAGAGGCGAGAAGGGGGGAAAAGAGGAGGAACGAAGCAGGAAAAGGAGGGGAAGAAGGGTCAAGAAATATGACGGATAGAGGTTGGAGGAGCTGCAAGATGGAAGCGTCAGAGGATGGAGGGGGAGGGCTGCTAAAACAAAGGGCAGGTCCATCCATGGAACCTGGGCACCCACCTCTAACCAACTCCGTAATTATACCTGCCAGCAACTCCACCGCGTCCTGCAAGGAGCTGCACGACC